>CAUYQV010183235.1:0-34321 GCA_963574575.1 Galagoides demidoff
TACACCCAAGGTGGCGGGTTCGAATCCCCAGCCCGGGCCCGCCAAACAACAATGTTGGCTGCAACCAAAAAATGGCCGGGCGTTGTGGCGGGCACCTGTGGTCCCAGCTACTTGGGAGGCAGAGGCAGGAGACTCGCTTGAGCCCAGGAGTTGGAGGTTGCTATGAGCTGTGATGCCATGGCACTCTACCCAGGGGTATAGCATGAGGCTCCGTCTAAAAAAAAAAAAACAAAAAAAAAAAGATGATACATCAACAAATTGTGATAACAAATATTCAAAGTCCTTCCCTGACTTTTTTTTTTGGTAGAGACAGTCTTATTTTATTGCCCTTAGTAGAATGCTGGTGTCACAGCTCACAGCAACCTCCAACTCCTAGGCCTAAGTGATTCCCTTGCCTCAGCCTCCCGAGTAGCTGAGACTACAGGTGCCCGCCACAACGTCCAGCTACATTTTTGTTGCAGTTTGGCTGGGGCTGGGTTTGAACCCACCACCCTCGGTATATGGGGCCAGCACCCTACTCACTGAGCCACAGGTGCTGCCCCTTCCCTGACATTTCTTATGAGACCAGAGCACAGAGTTAAGTCCTGAGTTGGTAAGAAGCACAGAATCACAAGTCAAGAAACGTGCCCTACTGTGATAATCCTTTAAATTTTTCCATTTGATTCTAAACTTGTAAGGGAGAAGAGTGTGCCTATGATTGGGTTCCCCAGTCATAGATACAAACATACGGTGGTGCTCAACCAGTATTTGTTAAATGAGTGAACTAAACTGTAATATTTGTGGTTTCCAAAACTCTGAGATATCTTTTAAAATCTTAATCCAGTATTTAAAAATAATTTTAAATAGATATAATTTAATTTATTATACCAATGAGAAAAATTAAGCTTTCTAATGAGCAAGTGACTTGCTAAGATATAGAATCATCAAGCATTTGGAAATAAAATCAAGCCTAGTGTTCTTTTTATTCAGCTGAGAATCTGTTTTAGCACCTAGGTTATTTTCTGAATAACATTTCAAATATATATATGTGTGTGTGTATAAATATATGTATGTGTGTGCACGCACGCACATGGGGGGAGGAAGAGTCATTCACCAACGTGTATGTGTAAAGAAAGAGAGAAGAGAAAGGAGAAGGGGAGAGAGTGATTTAATCTACACAGATGTTTTTGTTATTGGGAGAGTTTCTGTGAACACATGAACGAAAGCTGTGTGTTCACTGTCCAGTGGCCACACTGGGAGAGTCCATGGAGACACCTGTTGACAGAGCTCTCCTATCTCCACCGCTGTCTCATCCCCAGAATCTTGCCTCCAGGTGCGGTGCTCCCTTCCCAGTCAGACCTCCCGTTACAGCTCTCTCCCTCCCTGTGGCCTCCATTCCCTCCAGCTCTCTTCTGCCTTTGTTTCTGCCCCTACCCAGCACCAGCTCCAGGGTTTATCACATCAGGCACTTGAAATAACAAATAATGTTCTGCGGGGCCTTAGACAGAAGGCCTTTATAATTAGTTTCACTATCTCTGCAAAATCCACAACCTTATGATCAGTTTCACTATTTGTTTTATGTATTTCTCAACTAACATAGCAATGAGCTGTTAGAGCCATACAGATACACCAATAGGTGGCCTTCCTTAAAAATTCAGTCTTCAGCCTCAGCTGGCCCCTCAAAGCAGCTTGTCCCAAGTCCCCTTCCTCCCTTTCTCCCCTCAGCAGCCCTTCCAAATCCCCATCATTCTCTGTAAACCCTTGACCCCACTCAGCAAATGACTTCACCTCCTCCTGCACAAAGGAAGCAGAGACCCACAGACAGCGACTCCTTCGACTTCCTGCTCCCTCCTCCGCACTCTTATCAGCACCCACATCCATCCTTACCGCTTCCCTCATTTTTCAGTTGAAGTGATGTCTCTCCTCTTAACCAGAGCTAATCCCGCCACCTGTGATCTGGATTCTATCCCCTCCCGCTCCCGCAGGGACGTGCTCCATCCATCACCCCTGCTCTTATATCTCCAGCCTCTCCCAGTGCACGGGTTGTCTCCCCTCAACCTGCAAAAATGCTCTCCTGGCTTCCAACCCAAATAGAGACACACTCGTGCACAGACCACTGACACACAGACATACTCCCCTCTCCCCTCCATGTGTTCCCATCAAGTTACTGTCGAAACTTTCTCTGTTCTTACCTAGCCAAGCTTCTTTTTTTAAAAAAGACTTTCTTCTGATTTTAAAAGTAATACATGCTCATTTTAGAATATCAAGAAACTAATTTTCAAAGAAGAAAATAATAATTTCCCGTGATATCCACTATGCAGAGGTGATAGCTGTTAATATTTAAAATTTTGAATTTTTTTTAAATTTTATTTTTCCTCTGCCTACAAAAACACATTGGGTATCATGCTGCGTGGTGGTTAGTGTCTTAACTTTTTCACGGACTGTGACTATGTTTTCCATAGCCACAAAGGCCCCCCAGAAACACATCTCTTAGTGGTTGTATATTATTGTAACGTTTAAGTACACTTTTTTTTTACTAGACTCTCAGTTTGTTTCCAATTGTTCTGTCCCATTAGCAATCATAGCATAACTCTGGAAGATACACTCATAGTTTTTCTCTCCTCCCATTCACTTCTCTGCCTAGGACAGTCTATCCTCCATCCCTTCTAAGACCTCCGCCGCTTAAGATTTCTCTCATTTCGGTGACCGCCGTCCTGATCAGCAATAGCTGCTACTTTCCTGTGTTCGTACTCAGCTTCCCCGAGGTATTTCACACCCTCAGTGATTCTCCACCAATCTTATGCCCCTGCTTTCCACCTCCCAGTCCCCCTTCTTACCTCCTCTGTAGGCTTTTCCTCCTGGGCTTCCCTGGAGCTCCACCCCCGGCTCTTGGCTCTGGTTCCCCACTTTCTCCCTGGGGGAACCTCTGCCTCATCCTTCACTCACAGGCTGCGAATTCCCAAGCTACACACGCAGTCTCCCTTTTCTCCCCGGAGATCCTTCTCTGCCCCTCAGCTACACTCTCAGCATTGCTTTGCCTTTTGTGAATTCTCAGGGCGCCCTGTACCTGACTCCGTCACGGCAGACACTGCTTTCCAGTAAACTGTCAGTGAACTTGCCCTTCTAGGCCCTCTCTGTCTCAATAATATTGACAATCTGGGCCAATAATCCTTGTAGGCTCTGTCCTACAGCTGTGCTAGACTCGGAGCTTTTCAAGGGCTGGCCCGGTGTGTCCGTCACTTTTCGCCCAGCGATGCATCTGGGTTTGGACCCCAATGATGCCAAACAAAGAAATGGGCCCAATACAAGGTGAAGATAGGAGAACCATAAAAAATTGGTGGAAATAGGTTATTGCTTCATGAAAGCACTCAATTTTTATTATCAATCAGTAAGCAAATATTATATGTGTATTATTATTATGCTAACCCGTTTTCTTGGCCCATCGTAGGTATTAAAATCCAAGGAAGTCTTTAATCTCAGGGAGCTTATGATTTGGGGGAGAAGAAATGAGGCAGATAAGCCAATAACATGCGTATGGAAACATAATTATGCAAATGGAGTTGGTTAGGTTGGCCGTGGTGATTTTATTGCTGCTCAGGGAAAGAAAAGCAAAAAAACCCCAGAAAATTCTCAGAGAAGGTGGATGCTTCACCACAGAGAAACAAAAGACCTAAAGGGAGGATGGATGAGGTATTTTAAAATGGGAAAGGCTCAGGAAAAATTTGAAACCTATGGGTCAGTTTCCAGGAGACCAATCTGCCCAGGCCTCACTGAGAGTATTCCTTCCAGCTACTGAGTAACATTCATGTTCTGCTCAGTGAATACATTGTAACGCCTAGAGGTCTACAACATTTTAAATTAATTCAATTCAGTTAATAAACGTGGGTGGAAGAGTTCAGTTAAACACTGGAACAGAAAATGCAGACCCCTTTAGATAAGTGGCTATGGGCAAATGGGTGGATGCAGGCCCCAAGTCTACTCTGCGTGCATGTGGTGGGCAGAAGCAAGGGTGGTTTGTGCCACCAGGGACGTTTGATAAAGCCTACAGACATTTTTCATTATTCCAACTGGTGGTGGGGATAGGCAAAGGGTGCTACCAGCATCTGTAAGTAGCAGGGATTCTGCTAAAATGCTACAAGACCCAGGAGAGCTCAGGCAATAAAGAATGAATGGGCTGACATTTTGGAATGTCAGCAGTGCTGAGTTAGGGAAATCCTGCTCTAACCCCCATAGCACAGTGACAGGTTAAAGGATTCAGAAGTCCTGCAGTTTAATCAACCAATTAATCAATCCCCATTTAACGTCTTTAAGCACAGAATAATATTTAGTACAAAATTATTAAAATAATTGTTTCTTGGGCAGCACCTGTGGCTCAAAGGAGGAGGGCGCCAGCCCCATATGCTGAAGGTGGCAGGTTCAAACCCAGCCCTGGCCAAAAACTGCAAAAAAAAAAAAAAAAATTAAAAAAGAAAATAAATAATTGTTTCTTTTTATTTTATATTGTGACTACTAGATAATTTAAAATCATATATGTGATTCATATTCTATTTCTGTTGGACAGTGCTGATCTATCCTTTTTTCATATCAATAAAACCAAATATTCCATTTTCCTATAAAATATGAAAGTTGTTTTTAGCCAATGATAACATTTTTACTTCTCCTCCTTCTCTTTTAATTTATCATATTGTAATTTAGTATTTGACTCCTAGTGGTAAGTGGACTACATGGCCTTTTAAAAAATATTTATTATCAAGTCCATGTATATGCAAGAGAATAGGCTCCTGCCCCTCAAATTTAGATTTTCCTCAGTTACTAAGATCACTGGCATGCTTAAACTTTGAATAGATTATTGATTTATTTTTGCTGCAAATCCTATATTTGTCCCATTTTTTGAAGTCCTAAGAGGAAGACAATATCAAGGTGAAAGCGGATGAGGATGTCACTTGAGAACGACCAGCTGGTCCCCAGGGCAATGGGAAAGCAGCAGCCATTTGAGGAGATTCCAGATTTGCAAATTCAGTTGAGTTCTTAGAATTAGTTCTAAAAAAATTTCTTTTGGAGGAAAAACAAATTGCAGTAAATAGTACACGGAAGAATACTGAAACTTGGAGTCACAAAAGGTAAGGAAGAATATTAGTACTTCTAATATTTCCAAAGTAGGAAAAGTCCAAAATCCTTCAAAATCAACAAGTCATGGAGAAAAAAGTGTGTGAGCAAAAGGAGGCACGTGAGCTGTGACTTGATGAATGTAAGACTCTGTTAACTGTGGCTGAGGCTCTGTCTACAGACAGGCCAGCCAGAGAGCCTGGATGCCACTGGGTCCCAGCTGCAGCACGGACACCACAGACCCTCAAGAGTGGCTTGCAGTAGGTCATAGCAGAGGACACTTATTGTTTTGAGAGCTGCTTTTGGTATTGTTCTTTTTATTTATTTATTTATTTTTTTTTCAGATAGAGTCTTACTTTGTCACTTTCAGTAGAGTGCTGTACCATCGCAACTCACAGCAACCTCAAACTCTTGGGCTTAAGTGATTCTCTTGCTTCAGCCTTCCAAGTAGCTGAGACTATAGGCACCCACCACAATGCCTGGCTATTTTTAGAGACGAGGTCTCACTCTGACTCAGGCTGATCTTGAACCTGTGAGCTCAGGTGATCCACCCACCTTGGCATCTCAGAGTGGTGGATTACAGGTGTGAGCCACTATGCCTGGCTTGGCATTGTCCTTTGTCAAACCACCCTCCTCCTGTAGTCCAGGAGTGGCAAGAATGCCACATTGGTCAGGGATTGGCCTGCAGTCTGGGTGTGGGAACACACCAGAGGAAGTGGCTGAAATTAGTAATGACTGAATGGTGCTGTGCTGTGGAGACAAGAGGGTGTGGGCACAACCCCAGGTCACACTTGCATTATTCAGCTTGGAAGGAGAAGCAGGAAAGCAAAGGGAAAGTGAGGAATTTGAAGCATCTGGAAAAATTATATTCTTTTAAGAAACATTGATGTTTGCTACAACCTGGATGAACCTTGGATTGCACTGTTCTGCCTGGAAGGAGAAGTAGGAACAGGACACTGCCCAGGGACTGGGGTGGGAGGCACTGGCAGGAGGCGACAGCTGCACATGGTACAACCTTCTTCCCTGTTGTTGTCAGATCTGTCTGCTAATCTCTTCCTATTGCTTACTCTCCAACTGTTCCACTTTGGAACCCTTCACAAACATGCCATCATAACTCATGCATTAGTTCGCCATGTCTAAGTGAAATCAGTAATATTCAATAGATGGAACAGGAAACAGTGCCTTGATATAGACAAGTAGACAAAAGATCAGGACAGAGAAGTGCAGCCTGGACTTGCTCCCCCCTATCTTTGTCTTCTTAAAGATCAATTATTAATTTTTCCACCGTTGGAAATCCACTCATGAGATACTACTCTTATTGTCACAGTTGATGTATTTTATTTAAATTTAAAAACTAACTATTTGGGGAAACTGTGCTTTCTGATATTTGAAAATCAACAACAATTTGATAGAAATGGGAAGTCAGTGATGTAATTATATTACAGCTTACTAGATACCAGCACACTTTTAGTTTTTTGGTTTCCTCTGAGCTTCTGTTCAGAAATGAAGCATTTACAGTATCCTTTGATGTGGAAGAAATAGTAGAAATAAGAACTATGTCTCTTTTTTACGGAAATAAATTTCACTCAAGAGTATCTGTTTTATTAGACTTAGAGAGTTTTAGGAAAAAATTAATGGCAAGAGATTTTGAAGAGATTGTTGAAGCAGATTATTTTCTACCACAAAGTATTTAATATTTTCTTGATTCCTGGTAGCTTTTGTTATTGAAATGGAGTAAATTTAGGAGACATATAGGATCTGCAGATTTCAAAATATGCGCCATGCAAATGAATAGAGTGTAGGATTCACATGGGATATAAGGATTCAAAAGATGTAACTTTACTTTTGTTACAGGAAGCAAGTACCTTACAAACAGTTGTTTAAAGTTAGACAACAGCTTTCTTTCTAAATGTTAAAACAAAACCACAGTATGGGTTGCAAAGAGTAAAATGTAGGCTGAGATTTTTGATAGATGTTAGAGTGAAATGGTGATTCTAATTGTTCCATCGAGTTGTCCTTGAATTGTGACAGGTTTGTTACTCCGCAGGTTTCCGAGCTGCCACCTCCCATGAGGGGATTTCACCCCGTGACGTTACCCAGATACACCCCCTTCTCCATCTCTCCTCTTTATTCCTAATTAGCTTGTCCCTGGGTTCTCTCAGGATAGCATTATGGTTGTCCTAAAGGGTTTTTGATTCTGACCCACTGACAAATTAAGCCATCTAATGTTTAGTGAAAACACAAATTTAACTCACAGAAATGGTAAAGCCCTCCAGGCAGCGTTCCAAAATTATGTGGACTGGACAGTTGCTGACTTTCATCCCCCTCTCCCCATCCACTCTCTGGAGGTGCTGCAGGCACCAGTGCACCCATAAACTCACTAAAGGTTTTGGCTTTTGTGCTTTAGGTTCTCATTACGGCCCCTGCGTGCCTTTTTCTTGCAGTAACAATAAGCACCCAGGGCAGGGCAATCCAGCTGTCAGCATGCACCGAAATTTAGCAGGTCTCTGCAAAATTAGACACGGGAAAATTGGGGAGAGGAGAAACCAACCTTGGAAAGACCGGTCTGGCACTGGTGTCCCTTTATGTGGGACAACAACATTCATGCTAACCCAGAGCCAAGCTCCCAGCCTTCTTCTGATTATAAAAATACAATTTTGAAATGGCATTCCATTTCCTACTAGGAAAACATGCAATATACTGTAGAACCTCCATACATGGATCACCTCCTTAAGTTGACCTCATTTTCATAGACCAGCCATGCACCACATGCATGTATCAGCAAAGTAGGCCTCGTTCTTTATGTTGACCAGTGTCGACCAGTTTGTGATAGTCCCTTGGTTGGTCAACTAACAAAGGGTCTCCTGCATATGTCTGGATATCTAAGAAAGAGATGCTAATTATAAAACCTCATGTTTAAGAAACTGCCTGCATCTGAAAATACATGTAAATACTAAACAGTTGAGTTTCATAGTACTAATGAATGGTAAGATTTTTTTCTTTTTTTTAACAGATAGTATAATAGGGTAAATTTCTATGACAAACATAAAAATATCTTTTTAGCCAGATCATGGTTTATAAAACACATGTCTTCATTATTCTTCTAAGTATCTCCAATGACCAGAATGATACACCAACTTGAGGAGAAAGTCTAATTATCTTAGTGTTCCTCTCTTGGTTGTTGGGCTATGTCTGTGTTTAAAGACAAAAACGAAGACACTATTGCATGGTACTTTTTATGAACAAGTTCCTATATATTCAGGTTTATTGATCCTGATTTTGAAGAAACATAAGTGTAACAATCATTAAAACTTTTTAATGTGGTCTCATATCTATTTAATTGAAAGAGATTTAAGAAATGAGGAGAAGGTGGTGGTGCAAGGTGTCACTGAAGACCTCCAATGAATCACTCCTTCTGATATGCATGCACCTAAGTAGTCGCCTCCCATGGATGGGGACTCTGAGGTTGGCCATGGGATGGACTTTGACCTATGATATAATTGCAGAAGTGATAGAAGCAGACATTTGAAAATTGCTCGCCTACTGGGGCAAGCCTCTTCCAGGTAGTGGGAAGCCTGTGCTATTCCTGTGAGTTCACCAGGGCTTGCCTCCCTCCTCCCCAGCAGGCTGATGAATAGCCACGTGGAGAGAAGCCCCAGCTCCGCCATATCTTTTGGGTGGGGAGCAGGAGGCAGCCTAGAGTACTTAGCCCTGGCAGAGCTGGCTTAGAACAGAAGCTGGAACCACCAGCTGATCCAAAATTCATGAAGATAATAAATATTAACTGTCAGCCAACTATGTTTTAGGCTGGTATGTTGGAGAACCAGAAGTAACCAACTCAATACTATTTCTCCAAAATTGTAACCATGAATGCAGCTAAGGTTTAAAGTGACGGAAGGTAAGCGACAGCTTCATTCCCCGTCTCATCTTGATGAACAGATCGGCTACCTCAGTTAGTTCCAGGAAACTGAATTCTAGAATGGCAATCGCATTTGTCACAGTCTTCATGCAAAAGGCTGCCAGGGGTGGGGGGGGGCGGGGCGTGGGCTGCAGGGCTTGTTAAGTCCAAACAGGAAGGACAAGACAGCTCATTCTTAAGATTCAAGTGTGTTTCACAGAAATCCAAGCACTTTAGAAATACTTCTCATACACACACACACACACACACACACACACACACAAGCTTTTATCAACATCCAAACCCTCCGATCGCTCTGAGACCTCAAAACTTTCAGAACTGTTACCTCTCCAAAAAGGAGACTTTATTTTTTTCTTACTATAACTTCTAATACAAACAAGGACAAACTTGTCTGTTACTGTAGAACCAGCAATCTATTTTCTTAAATTGATCATTTCTTTAAGGTATTTTGGCTATTTCACAAAAACGTGGCCCTAAATAATATCATTAATACGGAATAAGGCCATGATGTAAATAGGAAAAGACTGTAAAGTTGTACATCTAGTATGAATTCAATTGTGTCATAATTTTACATATTTTTATGCATAAAATAAGAAAATATAAAGTTTTTTTTTAAAGTACCAAGATAGCAAAAACATAAGGAAATTAGAGATTTTTATTTTTCATTTTCAATCCTCAGTGGTATTAAATATATATAAAATGCAAAACCAGTTAGCATAAGCTAGAAAAAAGGTAAATATAACACATAAAATAAAAATCTAAAAACCACTGAAGGAAGAAATTCAAGAAATTTAGATCAAATTATAAACTATGAACATTTTCAGAATTGGGTAGGTGTTCATTACAGTAGTAAAAGCTAGTTCATATTTTACATAAACAAATTTATTGAATTGTATGACATACAAGTACTTCTAAATTTTGACACCATATTCTTCTATACTAATTTTTTAAAAAATACATACTTCTTGGTGGTGCCTGTGGCTCAAAGGAGTAGGGCGCTGGCCCCATATGCCGGAGGTGGCGGGTTCAAACCCAGCCCCAGCCTAAAACTGCAAAATAAAATACTTCTTTCTTGGATTAAGAATCTCTGGTTGGAAACATATTAAATTACCCCAAAAGCTTAATAGTATTCTGCACTCACCCCCACCCTCCCTGCTCCACTCTCTCTTTTAAAAGTTTAAGACACAGAGAAGGTAAGGAAATGTTTAAAAGCAACTCACTGAAGCATTGGAAATTTGAAAATTTTCTCTATTACCCAGACTTCCAGGAAATATATCCATGCAATCCCCCACTAATGCAGAAAACTTTAAACATAATTATTTTGGGAAATGCAAATTTTAATTTAAAATAAGGTACACATCAGAAGTCCAGGGTCTCGGTGGTTGCCTACTAAGTAGACACAATTATGCATAGACACTGTGGATTCAATTCTCCAGAATCCCCACTGTGCCCCCATTTCTGTGCTTGCTTTTGAGGTGCTGTAGAACAACAGTCTGCAGATGAATTCACGTGCACAGCCATAAAGTAATCTTCCCCATTGCTACCCTTTCAATCCTCAATGCATGACAAAATGTACTCTTTCTTGCTGAACTAGTTTGCAAAAATGTGACTTGGATTTTGAACAACTAATGTGATACAAGAATAATTCATATTGTAACAGGAAAAAAAAAAGAAAAAGAAAAATCAGAGTTGCCTCTTCCCTGGATGCAATATCCACCTTATATTGACCACTGTGACCTTTCTCAGAAAAGTCACTTTCATTGGACAGGGCAGTGGCCTCAAGGCAGCAAAACACCACTTGGAATAATTCTTTACAGATGCCAGGAACCGGAAGTTTCAAGGGGAAAAATGAAAGCCATTCACTCTTCCAATGACATAGGCCTTTGATACCACAAAGCCATTTGGGCTGAGAGCTCCAAGGTCAGGAAGGCACATAAAGATTGGTGATTAGAGAAATACTATATCAGCAAAGTGTGGCAAGCTATTAAAAGAAACTATAGCTTTTATGATTGTGTCACTGAAGCTCCCCAAGGCTATTTGTATTAGATATTGAGTTAAGCATAACTTATTTAGTCCCAGCATTCCAGAAAACATTTTGATGTCAGCTACTGCAGGAAAGTAAACACAAAGCAAAGGAGGAAACAGAGCTGATCCCAAACAGATAAAAATGGTGTAATTTAATTTTCTGAACTCGGGCTTTTTAGAGCATTAAGAATGAGGAATTTTAGACTGCCCCTTTCAACTTGGAAAATAAAGTTTATTTAGGCATTTGGTGGGGGGCGGTGGGAGAAGCAAGAGAGGCCTTACATAATCAACTCATTGAGCTTATATGAAATTCTGACCAAAATTTAGTGACATATTTCCAGGATTATAATCCATATTGATGACAACAGTTAAGCTTTCCTTTTGCATCCACACCTAACTAATCACATAATTTTCGTTCATGCATCGTCTCCTAGTGGGTCTAATTTCATGATATCATTTGGTTCATGAAGTATTTAGAGTTCACCACACAATTCCACAAGTACCATCACAATTTTTTTTTTTTTAAGGCAAATCTTTAACTGCGTCTACACTCATGGAGTGATATCCAGCCTTAAAATAAAAATGTTGGCAGTAATGGACATAAAAACAAAAAAAACTGTTCATTTCCATTTGAACCAGAGAAAGGAATGCTTGAACTTTGAACTTTTGCCTCATGCCAAGATCCTTGAAAGGAATTTCCTTAAAGGTCCTCTGAAGACTGAACAAACCTTGGCAACTCAAGGGACAGACAATGGCCGTGTGAACACATGAACACATTAAGAATATGAGTGCCAAACTGCTCTAAATAGTGGTAACATAGTGGCAAATAGAACTAAGAGGTGTTGGAGAGGGATAATATTTTTACCTAAAAGCTTCAGAAGTTACCCAAAGGAGGCAGTATTTACTATCTTTTCAAACAGCAAGGTAATTTTCAGCAGAGAGCAAGGCTGAGACTGGACGAGATTGGCACATTCAGAGTAGTATGGCCGTAACAGAGATTGAGACTACAAAAAAAGCATGTAAAAAATCGCTAACATGCTTGTCTCTGGGTGGTGGGATTATAGGTGATTTTTCATTTTTTTTTTTTAATATTTGTTTTTGCCAAAATTTCTGCAAGGGTTGTGTACTCCTTCTGATTAAAAACTAAAAGGAGGAAAACACGTAGGCCTATTTAAAATGTAAAGAGGTGCTAAGGATCCTGTTTCCCATGGCTAGGCCTTGGCCTGATGAGCATCGGCCTGGACAGAACCCCAGACAAGCGGCTCCCAGATTTACTGGATCCTGAAGGGAAACTGCTCCAGGGGTGAGGAACCTGCAGCCTTCCAATTTCAAGATTGTTTATTCTTTTTTAAGCACCAAAGGAGGCAAGAAAAGCTTCATCTTTCCCTGCTGCACCCTTTTAATAAAAGGATTTGCTCTGTAAAGTTTGGATTGAGTCAGAAGGCCACACTGAAGCACCTGGAAGGCCATATTTCACCTGAAGGCCAGGTTCCCCAGCCCACCCTTAGACAAGGAGTCTCCCAAGTTAAGTATTTGGGGCTTTGAACGTACTCAGCAGCCACCATTTACCCTCTGTCCAGCTCTAGGAACTTGCCTGTGAGTCATCAGTAGCAAAGGAGGTCTCCTGATTAACTGTATTCATTTTTCCCCATAAGTTGTTTCTGCTTTGTGAGAAGTATGAAGAATAATGACTCCAATAAATATAAATGTAGATTTTTTTTTGCTTGTTTTTGTATTTTTTAGATATAAGGTCTTGCTCTGTCGTGTAGACTAGAGTTCAGTAGTATGATCATAGCTCACTTCAGCCTCAAATTCCTGGGCTCAGGTGAGGTGACCCTCTTGCCTCAGTCTCCCCAGGAGTGAGGACTACAAACCTGAACCACCCACTCCCAGAAATTTTCTTTTTCTATTTTTTTTTGTAGAGATAGGGTCTCACTATGTTGCCCAGCTGTCCAACAAAAACTTGTGTAATAATATCTCTTGCCTAACCTGTGGTAACTGTTATGGACGCTATTCTTTCTGTTCTGTTTGATCATTGCCCATGCCAACTGATGCTTCAGTATTGTGAATATCACCTGTAATTGTACAGCCATCAATTCCTTATTCAGGTAATAACAAGAATGAGCTCAGGTAAATTATTATAGTCATGACAAACAATATCTTACATGGTATTTTTCCATTAAACTATATTAAACTAACTAATATAGTGTAATATATTATCACACTATTATTACTATATATAACTATTAATATACAATTATAATTTAGCTATATAATGATGCAACTATAATATAGTTTTACATCTTGTGACAACATTTAAGATAATTTTGGTACAATTTCACATCTATTTCAGTGATTAATCTGAAGAGTCTGTTTGGTTTAAAAAAGTCATCATCTTGGAATGTAAATGTATCCCGTGAATAGTCACCATCAGTTTAAAAATACTAAGGAAAAGACAAAATGATATTAAAACTTTCAAAAATAAAGTACCAATTGGAGTTCACTCAAGAATACAGTCATATGTGAGACAGTTGTAGAAAATGCTTTACCACCCAGGTCTATGATGTTAAAAATACTAGCCAGAAAATAAATGAAAATGTGAGAGAAAACTTAAAAATGGAGACATTGTCCTTTAGATACAGATTTTTCTCAAGAGAAAGGAAAAATCCTAAAATTGTACTTTTTTTGTTTTATTTTGGTTTTTGGTAGTGAAAGTTCAGGTGAGGATAAGCTCCCGTTGGACAGTCATAAACTACCCATTCATTCTAAATTTAGAACACCAAGGAACGCAAACCTGACATCAAGGTCAAAATAAATCCTGTATCTCTAACCTTGGCAACATTTTGAAAGCACCAGAGAGATTATCAAGTAAACTGTTCATTCCTTCATGATGTCTCACAGAGTCCCATTCTGGTCACTGATTAGAAGTGTCACTAGGCTGTACTAACAGACTCCTGCGCTTTCCAATCAGTCGGCTAAAATGTTGAGTAAACGTGAACCGTTTCATATAGATGCAATCCTCATCCATTGTTACAATTTTATGTTGGTATATTTGTTAAATAAATAGCGTAGCAGAAAAGACAGGGGAACACAAAATTCCCAGTCTGAAATTTCCTCTGTGGGCCTTATCTCATATTCCCTTCCCAAAGAGTCCCTGTGATGACATAACATCATTCTCCTCTAACCTGAGCAGTGGCACGCTGTGCATCTGCAGACGTACGTTGCTAATGGTGCCATCATTTTGCCCGATAACCCTGAAAGACACCTGTTCAGTTGCAAGACTGAGTTTCCTGCAGGCATCTTGACCCTATCCCAAGAGGTCTTACGAAGTATCACTTCACTTGCTTAAGCATCTCTCAAGTCCTTGCTAATTCCGTGCAGAAACCCTCAGCCCAAATACAATTTAACTGCTTTAGATGAAACGTCAAGAAAACTCAGTGTTTTGATAAAATAAAATAAAAAAGTGTCACCTATGCCTATGTAAATTAGAGAAAAACAAGGACTGGAAGGGAGCAAATATCAAACGCATTTTCTTTTATTAATTCTTTTAAATGGCAAAGAAACTCTCCCAAGGATATTGCCCCTTTGAAGATAAAGTTCTATTTGCATAAACTGGAGGGGCCTCTTTAATGCAGTTTTCATTATCTTGACTCCAAAGTGACTGATGTCAAGATCAAGGGAGTCAATCAGGGAAGATGCACTCCAGGACACCGCAGAGAAATAAATCAGCCCATCCTCTCCATCAGGAGAGTCCTGCTCGGGGAAGGGGATTTGTGAATCTCCTTTCTGAAGCAGGCGGCCACGTTCCATTATTGTAAGGACTGACTCCCGGCCCTTAGAAGTCTCATTCTTTAAGATAATTGGGGTGTCCTGCATCAGTTATCTAATAGGCTAATGAAGTCTAGAGATAAACCAGTTCATGACCATTTCTTGCCCTTTGAACACTCCCAGGACACCAACCCCATCTAGCCATTTATCTCATTATGTTAAAGAGAGAAAAATTAACCCTGAAGAACATGAGATACCCCTTGGCTGGCTGTTAGCTGAATGCGGAATGGGTTTTGTTGTGTGGAGAGCAGGACAAAGCAAGGAGGAGAAATCAATACTCGCCTTAGAGACTATGTGACAAGTTAACCCTTTGTATCCCTCAGCCCTTTTCTCCCACCTACAACTGCATCCTGGCCCCAGTCTTTCTGTCCACTGGCCTTGTCTTTTTCAGCCTCAGTTATCTAATTTATTACACGATGCATCCAGTCTACTGGGTCATCATAGGTGTGGGCGAATTAAAAATGTCATCGTTTGGTCTTTCTTTCACAAGCTTGACTTAGTGCTGTTTTCACTTGCAAAATACAAATGGGAAAACTGTAATTTATTATGGTCCTAGCAATTCAAGATGTTTTGCTTGGATCCTGCGTGTACAATCGGTTACCAACATTCCAGCCTGTTTTGCTTTAGTTGGCTACTAGTTTACTACCCTCAATTTCATTCTCTAAAACTGTGTTTAAAAACAATTTAACTACACTTTGATTCTGTTTGGAAAAGCAGTTATAAGCTCCCCTCACTAAGGCGCGGCGGTGTATTAAAGGTGGTTCTGTAAAACGTCGTTTTAAGGCAGATGACAAGAAGCAAATGATTTATTTATCGATTCTTTAATTATACATATACTACTTTATTAGAGTAGATATCAGACCCTGAGTCACTTCCTGAGCACATAAAGAGATGTTATTTTGACTAAAGACACTTGAGTGGCCTTGAAATCCCAGGCTCTGCAAAATTGTGAAACTCAGGGCTAGAACGCTCAACCTTCCTGCTCTCTGAGCAACCCCTACTGGCCAAGGGCTCAGTTCCTGCTGCTGTTAGACTAGAAGCTGTTTCATGGATTCTCCCCCTTCTCTCTTCCCGGTTGTGAGCTGAACTTACTCTTTTTCTCTTTGAAAGTGAATCATATCACTTTCCCCTTAACTATTAAATATTTAATTGCAATAGACCCACCATATATATCCTATAAAAATATACTGACCTTCTTCAAATAGAAACCGTATTATGTTTGCTCAATAGTTCAATTAAAAGTTTTAAACTGATTCTCCCATTCAAGAATATTTTCTGTCTATATAATCAAAGGATGTCTTTAGTTTTAAATAAATGTAGCTGAGAATTGTAGCAACTATTAGAAAAATGTCACAACAGGGTAAATAGGAAAGTAAAAATAAAGATATTTTGTTTTGGTTTGGTCTGGTGTAGTTTCGTTTGGTCTCTCCTTTTAACAAATGAGTGGCAAATACAACCTGATCTTAATTTATTGTTTCCTGTGGGTCTGGGCTTTGATAGTATCTAAGTTAATCTAGTTTTCATTCTTAGCTAATATTTTGAAATAAATTCTTTATTATTTTTAAATTGTATTTTATTTTTAATTGACACATAAGAATTGTACATATTTATGAGGTTTAATTACTTTTCATGTTATGTAAATTTTATCAGAATTAAAAAAAATTTAAAACCAAAAAAAAGTTTTCAATATACCAAACAATCTAGTATACATAAAATCAAATGGGAAATACATTTATCACCAGCTACTGTGACCATTTTCTCCTCCCACAAACATCAGGCTATGATGTAGATTTTTACTCTCAAAAAAATAGCGGGACAAAAAAGAGATCATTATGTACCAGGGCCTAAACACTACACATTTCTTTTGAACAAATATAAATAAGCACTTTTATAAATTGCTGGGGGAAAAAACACCAGATTGTCAGTTCTGAATGCTTTAAATTCCCCATTTGTATGTAAGACTAGCAAACAACCAAACTTGGTCACACTATGCTGATAAAGTTTATATACTAAGCAAATCTCTATTAGTTTTTTTGGGGCCTACAAAGTGTCTTTAAAGAGAGATTAACAAGAAATGTCAAACTTGGTCTAAGATAAACGAACTTAGACTCAAATCTTTTTTCTCCCACATGTCACAAAAAAACGTTAGGGGAGATTATTATGTTTCACTTTAGTTTTTGTTACCTGAATACAAAGATGTGGGAGTTAAAAGCTTATTACCAATGTCCCAGGTCAGTGTTTCAAAAAGCTTGTTCCATTGAACGCTAAGCTTTTGAAAATGTGGTGGTCATTTGGTTATGTCGAGTTAAATAATGTAGAAAGGTTGCTTTGTTGCAGGATTTCTCAGAGTCCCCAATGGGGGCGAAAGTACATTGGATTGTCTCTGTAAGGCTTACTTACATAATACAACGCAAAGTTTCCAAAACTCATCAGCCTAGAAAACATCTCCCTGGACTGATGTTTCAAAACACGTAATTTGGAAAATTCTCTCCTAAATCATCCAGGCTTTTTCCTTCCAGGTGCCCCAAAGGAAAATTATATTTCATTCTTTGCCAATCTGTAGTTACCACATTAGGCACTAACTCTGTGAGCAGACCTGAACTATGCTATCTTTTCTACATCTCGCTCACCATTTACCCCAGGAAACGGGTATTATTAACCCTATGTCAGAGATGAGGAACCTGAGACTCAGAGCTTTTAAGTGGTTTCAGAGCAAGCGAAGTAACCAAGCCAGCTCTTAAACAGAAGCTGCGTTCACTGTGGGTCCACCCTCCTTCCCTTACGCTGTGGTGCCCAAACGGTTCTCCTTTCCTGACACTCTCCAGCAGTTTCTCTGGAATGTCCACATCATGTAACCTAATTGGGATCAACCTAGACTACCAAGCCTTGGCAGTTCTGAAAGTGTGATCTTTCACTCCCATAGACTACGCTATGAATTCTATCTAGTGTGAGAGACCCTTGAATTCTATCTAGTGCGGAGACATGCACACATTTGATGTTCATTTTATTTTGAACACGATCCGTTCTGAAGGAGAAACATTATAACACACAGAGTCAGATAACCAATATGGAAATGTTAAAGTGCTAATCACAGATAAATTTGGAAGTACCAAAGGAATTTATGTTAAAGAGCAGCTGGAGGTCAGCACTCGTGTTAGAGGTGGTCTGTGTTTTCTTGCCTTTAAATACAAGCCAAATATGACCAAGCCAGAAACCACCAGGCAACCCTTTCCGTCTCACAGTAACAAGACATTAATAGCCCATGGAAAAATCAACATGTAATTTAGTTTTACACTGCTCACCAAAGTAAGTCTTTCTCTCTCTCATTCTCTCTCTCTCAAATAAATATAAGATCAGAAAGAGCAGGACACAGGGACTCAAAAATCCATCAGAAAAGTTTTGACAAAACATATTCAAACTACTGGGTCATCTGTTAGCATTAACTGGGGGCATTAAACATTTAAATTGTGGAGAACTTTGTTTCTTTTTAGGAAGCGAAAGGTAACTCTCTCATGTAGTAAATGAAATTGAGTGTACAAATTGATCTCAATGGTTTGCCATGTCTCAGAGCTCCTGAATGTACAGTCTCAGACCCCTTTTCTCCATCATAGTTATGCAAGTCCCATTCAAAGTTAAGAAAAGACCTTCTAAGCATGTGTAAATAGTGTATGCCAAATGCAATTAGCATGCTGCTTAGAATTCTCCAAGATAAGAGAATTCCACAGAAGTCATTCAGAAGTAAATACACATTAAACGAACATCTGAAACTATTGGTGTTTTTTTCCCCCCATAATTCCTTAGTGGAAAACTATAATCACGTGATATAAGATCACACAGAAATATGTGTGTGTCTCTGAATGAGGGCTAGTAAATTCCCAAAGGACATTCACAACTCTATGATCAAATCTGATGTATCTTTTAATAGGGTAAAAAGCACAATACTAAAATGTTTGTTTGTGTCTTATTTTCGAAAAGACAGAAAAGTTTGCTCAACTTTAGAGAGCAGATTCTCTCCAATAATTACATTTTTCTTTCTGTAGGGAGAAATATTGCCACATTTATTTGAATGGTTGGTACTTTAGCAATTTGACTGGTGAAAGTATAAAGAGGGCTGTCTCTCACTTTCGGAATAGCAGCAAGCACACAAAAGGAGCTCTAAGTCAGGAATGGGAGCACGGACACAGGCTGCTCCAAACATTAATGTCTGGTGGGAAATGCTGTCCCACAAGAGATGGGTTGGCTTACAAAATTATGTTCACAGACACCTTTTTAACATTGATTTGCAAGAAAGAGTCAAAGTTTAAAGATATCAGTTTCTGCAAAAACCAAGTTATCCTAATACTCTTATCACACAATTTATGAACAGTTTGGGGATGTGATTTACAATATTTGAGTTCCATAAATGCAAATTTCAGTTGATGCACCTTTGACTATCATATCTGGAAACATCCCAGCATGTTGCCTACTAAGGCTAAAATGGACTTCAGTTCACATCTAGCATTCAGGAACATGGCTATGAATGTAAAGTTCCACCTGATAGGGGGACTCTTGTAAAAAGGGCTGAGAAACAGGATGTGCTGTCTGGAATTGAACCAGTGGGACTGCTCACTGAGCAGTGCCCCCCTCTCCCCCTAGTCACTGCCACAGAACCTTTCTCAAGGATACTCAAGACATATGATGGAACACCATTGTTTAATTTCCATCCATCTTGATTTAAGGTATAAAATTATCCATGGAAAAATATCCTATTTACATTATGATGGAAAATTGGATAATTTGGATTATTCCCTGTCCTTGGATAGTCACAGTTGAAAATGACATCAAAAAATGTGTATTTCAAGCCAATCATAGCCACAAAAGAAATACACCACCACCCAAACCAATAATACCCTGTTTAAATCAAAAGGAAAGCTCAGCTCTAGTGATCCTACTGGCTGTAAGCCCAACATGAACCATAAATTCATCATGCTAAACACTAGTCATTGTTGCTGCCATGGTTGTACAGAATTGGCTAAATTTTTAGCTACATTTTTAATTTAGCAGTTCCTACTTACTAGTTTTAGTTTTGGGGAGAGATCGCAGGTTTAGAGGCAATAAAATTAAATAATTTTAAAGTAGACGATGATTGAAACTTCCATTAAGTTAAACTGCCTTTCTCTTACTTCTTTGAAGTCAGTGATGTTTTAATTTATTTCAGTGGAAAATGGTTTGTGCCAGGTAGCTAACAACAGTCAAGAATCTCATGGAAAGATACTTCCTTGTCTTAACCTTTCCCTGTAACCATTAGGGTCCTTGTCATTTTGACTTCCTTTCAGCTCCTGACCTCTGCCCTGCTCCAATTTAAAGATAAACTAAATGACATTTCCCCCGAATGTTTGCTCCTTCTACTTTTTCGATGGAGCAGTAGGATCTAGTTAGGTCTAGCCAACCTATTATCTCCTATTTGAAAGCACAAGGGAGTGGGTAATTGTGTATTAGAAGTAGGAGGTTTATAAAGAAGAAAACATGGGGGGAAAAGGGTGCGCCAACTATAAGTGAACTCAGAATTCAGCATCAAGGTAAGTAGAACTATAGAGAAAATAAAAAAGAAATCTTTCACAATACCCATCACTTATCGGCAATACCTGGGGCATATCTGAAAATAATTCTTAAGGAATTGATTGAAAAATGTGACTGGAATTGGAGTTAAAAAAATCATCTCTTATACTTTGCACATCATTCATAATATTTGTATATAAATACGCTAGAAATGGAACATTCATTATTTACAAGTTTAGAAAAACATTCCCTGTGTCATTAGTCAAACTCAGACTAAACAGACTCATAGATTTATACATTTTCCCTCCACCATTTCTTACTCTCAGAGACTATGATTCTTTATGGCATTGCTTTTGAAATCCCATTTTTATCCCCGTCTTTGAGAACAAACTAGAAGAATTAATAATGGAGTAAAATAAAACAATGACTACAAGTATAGAACGCTAAGTAATATATATTTATACAAACAATGCTTGTGTATACAGATATAAGCTTATGTGTATACAGTCAATTTTCTTCAATTTTAATGTCAATACAGAGTGTTTGTGAGGTTTCCATGTTTTTAGTTAGCTTATAAAGGGAAATTTGATAGCCGTCTCACTCCCTCATACATTACATTACAGAAAAACTCAAAGAAATAAAAAAGGTATCTAGCCAACCTTTATGCTACATAATGTGGAAAATTTACTGAGTAGAGATTAAAACGATCTTTATTACGGGAGACCACACCTCAACATACGATGGAGAAAAATGTCTTTGTGGTGAGAAAACATAAAAATAAAATATGTCTATCTAATGAGCCGTGAAACTCTGAAGAAATACACAGCTTCCTCTCTCATTCCTTTCCTGAATTCCTATTCATTTTTAGGCAGGCTCCCTCATCCATTAATTAACCTTCAGGTCCTGGAGGTCACCTCCTTGGATCTGTTCTCTATACACCAAAATGATTTATTCCATAAATATTAAAGTAAATATCAAAGATAGCTTAATATTGACTATGTTGTCAAAACAATGATATATTATATCTACTAAAATGCCTGGAGTTGTGAAAAATGAAAAGAAAAAGTAAAATTCACTGATATAATTTTAAATGGTATAGGTAGTATTTACCCCGCTTTAGAACTTTAGTTCCCATCAGTGGGAGTTTTGTGATTGCACCAATTATAACTTAAAAATATTGTTGCAAATTAGATCATATATCCTTGAGTATCTGTTTCAAGAATATAAACCAGTTTGTGGTGTTGCAAACTAATCATATATAAAGAAAACCCACATGAAAAGTGAATGGTGTAGAAGGTTTAGCTGCATAAATCAGTTGTACTACTTAATAGATTATACACTGACCAGCTTGTTGCCCATACTGGGAAATGTGTTGACTTAGGAAATGGATATACAGAAATAACTTTAACAAAGCTACATATAAAAGTTGATGAATTAGAAACCATAATGTAAATATTCATATGAAATCATGGGATATTTGGAAAATTCAACCTTTAATGATTATAACAATATGAACTCTCAAAGCACTACTATATCTGTGCTGATCATATAGTACCTAACATCTTTTATCTAATGATTATTGATAAATATTAATTATTCTCTTATTACCAGATTATAAGCTTAGAAGCTAGAAAGAATCATGTCCAACATTTGAAGTAATGTCCGGACTATTCTGGACATAGGAGAGCCAATTAGATAAATGACAATTTATATAAGCTGAGGTATTTTATTAGGATTTTTACATATAAAGGAGAAGAGATTCCAATCCTTCTTCAAACATGGTGTTTTATTACAACCATGAACAGAAGAGAGAAAAAGCTTTTGTATAAATGTCAGTGGAGTTAAAACTGCAGGATGCATTGGGCAGGTTAAGGAGACTTTGGCCAACTGAGAAGAATTTATGCCAAGTTAATGTATTTAAATTTGCATTTTTTAATATACTGAGAGGCAAAGGGAATGAATACATATTTAGATTCTAAAACAATATGTAAAGTAAATCCCACATTGAGTATGAACAGTAAGCGCTGAAGAATGAGAGATTCCATAAATGATATGTGTGTGCCACTCTCTCAGCCATGACCACAAAACGGAAGATTTGTACACTGAAGTTAAACAGAAGCATCAAAGATGCTAAGATATGTATTTAATATGAAGGAATAAAGCAGGGCCACAATTGTGAAGCCGTTCACACAGTAACTTCCTGACTGTTATAGATTTTTTTATTTTCCACTTGGCCTTTGTTTTCTACAATTGCTAGCACATTCTCACCAAAATAATTAGGGGGAGTAATGAAGACTTAGTAAAAAATTTAGCACTGTGGCCAATGGCTTTCTGATTTTGAAGCAGAGAGAACTATATTTTGAATTTATATTCAATAGTTTATAAATCAGATCTCAATCTCTGTTACTGAATTACTACAAATTGGTGGTGAGACTCCAAGCCAGCAGCCTCTCTACCTTTCTGGACGGGGCACAGACTCTGAGCTCTTTGTGTATTTTAGATGTTTGACATTAGGCAATGTTTCACCACTCTGAAGCCTTCATTTCTTCACTGGCAAATAAGAGGTGATAATTCAAAGATATACATAAATTACTGGTTCGTTTGAGAAGTAGCTCTCATCCTTACTCTTCTAATTGTTACCGCAGCCATTATCTGACATCCTTGCCAATTACAAAGTTTTGTTATTCTATACTATTTTTGATAGTGCTTAAACTTTAAATACTGGCACACGCTGACTATTTTTTGCATATATTTTACGACTAATTTAGTTGGGTTATTTTCACTCTTGAGAAACATCAAAAACTGTTAGCATAGAATGTTTCTCCCATCTCTCTCCCTTCAGGAGGAAATTTACATATTTGCCAATTCCGGTTCAAAAATAGTAAATCAGCATTCGCTTGACATTTTTTAAACATTCAACAAGCCTTTTTTTTTTCTTTTACCAGTTAGAATTTTGAAGGAATTCATATGAACATAAAAGAAAAAAGAGAGAGAGAATGTTAAAACTAAGATGGTCATTCAATATTGGTCTGGCTGCCTGATAGGTGGCAGTAAAGCTGTGAATAGAGATCATCTTTATGTATTAGCTTGGGTGAGTAAAGCATAGCCTTTTAAAGAAGGTCGGCATTGACGCTTTCAATTCATGAATGAGGATACTACGGCATAGGACACCTAGAAATCCTACCGAGGGCCCAGAATAAGGCAGACTGGCTTTTCTGATGCTCCTAAAGCTCACTTCTCCATTCCACAGGTCAGGCCTACTTCCCTGAGGCAAGTGGATAGGAGACTGATACAATTGGTAGTTATCTCATGGTTAGAGACACAATTAAATGTACTTCACAATGCATGGTTACACTTTCTTTTATGAGTTTCCAGCAAAACACAAGTAGATGCTATAGTTGGAGAAATGCGGATTGCAGCATATGTTTACTGTAGCGCACCCCAACTAAACTTTCTAGGTTGTGGTGAGGCTCAGTGAAGGTGGAGGACAGTTTTTACTCCATAAATTATCTTCAGAGAGAGATTCAATCATATTTTATTTAAGAACAACAAAAAAAAGTGGTAAGACCTTGAGGAGGAAAAGTAACAAGGAAAAGCTACATGAGATGGAATAGGGAGAAGCATGTTACAGAAGAAATCATTTGCATTCAACTTGGAAGTGTTGAAGATCAAGAGGCATTATTAGATAAATAGCCAGAAGATTTGCTTTAGATGTTCTAAATTTCCTCTACCACATCATGGGGGAAATTTTCCATGATATCACCAGGAAAAGTGCAGAGGGAACAGTGAATACACATAGAGATATATGTATTAATGTGTGTGTGTGTGTGTGTGTGTGTGTGCGCGCGCGCACGTTTATTCACAAACCAAATGTCCTTTAGGGTTGGAAATAAGGTTCCATGCCATTAAAGAATAATCAATCTATATCTTAACTTTTAGAATGTTGATCTTACATTTTAAATTAAGAGATGTGGCATTTAAACATTGATATCTTGCTCAAAAGAAAATCACGATTATTAGGTAGAATACAGTTCCTCAAAAGACGCCTTTAAATCAGCCAGAAGGTATAAGTTGGGATATTAATCAAATCCCTTTTAGTAACTTATGACAGTTGAGATAAAAATTTTTTAGTTGCCAATAAAATTGGTCAAGAACTGTTTTCTGATACTCATGAGTTAGATATTCCCTTTTTATATTTAGAATAAATAAAACTTGAAAATTAAAAACAGTTCCATAAATGGAAACATTAACATAAATTACACTTAGGAAACTCAAGCCCCACTATCTCAAATTTGATGCTTCCAGCCTGCAAGAAGCAGAGTTGAAATAAAACAACTTAAAAATTGGTTTCTGCTGGCAATTGTTAATGAGTGAAAAAATATAGCAGCTTGCAATAACATTTCTATGATAGTCAAGCTCTCCAGTAAACCTTTTCCATTGTCATAAATCAAACAAAAAGGTACTATAATTATCAATGGAGGCTATGTCTCAAACCAACCCAGTGGACGGCAGAAACTGTAGCCTGGACAACCTAAAAGACTCTTCCCATTTCTAGACCTTAGGAGGACCAGGAACAAGATGTCAAAACTGTTGCTGCTGAACTCCAAGTTCTACTTTAATGGGAAGAACACAGACCCTAAATGTTGGTATTGAGCACAGTTCAGTAGCGTAGCAGCTATACGATCTTGATCAAGACTCACACAAGCTTTGTGCTTTATGTATACCTGTGTGCATACATGATGGCACAGCTGACACTGTGTTTCCATCATTTGTTTACCTGTCCATTTCTTTAAGAGACTGTAAATTAGGAAGTCTGTATGGCTATCTCATTTATCATGGTTTTGTATGGCCATCTGCTCAGTCCCTGGCACAAGTTCCAGGCACATGATAGTTGTTCAGCATATATTTATTGGCTCAGTCTGAACTATTATTATTATTAGGCTCAATTAAGAAAACAGTGAGAACTACTAGCCAATTTGCACACATAAGCATCATACTTACAAATGCTATGAAATAAAATGTGAGGATGATGTCTAGAGAAAATTTAGACTAATTTTTGCTTCAAGCCAAACTAATTTATAAGTTTAATTATAAGGACTGCTTTAACACAGATTACCATTGCTAAATATCTATTAGAAATTGCACAGTTATTTTCATCATGGTTATTAGTTTTTTTGTAATCACAAGGGTTACAAATTTAGCAGGAGTAAGTTTGTACCATTTTAATGCCCATATTCCGAAGTTTTACTTAAAGTTAACTAATAAGTTCTCTTCCTTTAAAAAGACCTTAAGCAGGTCTCAATTTCTGAATTAACTGGTCTCTCATAATTAATTTCATTTCAAACTTTAGCCATGTTGTACTTCACACATACATCATTTTCAATAAAACATCAGTCCTAAGAAACTGGTCTTTATGAAAAATGACTGTATTTTTGTATAAGTACCGCGCGCTAACTGATTGCACCACTGGAGCTCCAATGATTGTATTTTTGCCACAAATACGTTTTTAGAGAATGTTTTTCAATATTAAAAATATATTCATTCTTAAAAAGTTACCAGCAAAATAAATTTTTTAAAGTGGATACTACTTTCTTCTAAAACCAACATCTGTGTGTGTGTCCTCAGAAAAAATCACATTCTAAATGTCCATATCAAAGAAAGTAAAAATGAAAAATTAATCATGTAGAAAGGACTGTAAAATGCAATAATGAATCTGAAAATAGATATAATGATTTAGATGAAAATTATTAGAAGGTAAAAAGCAGAAGATTCACTTCATTGCTGATTATTTACTCACCCTTAAACAAAATGCAACCCCCATGCAGATCCTTGGTCTATATCACAGGAGTTACTGGTTATAACACATGCTAGAAGGTGACCATAAATGTCTCTATATGGATTGTGAATTCTGGTATAAAACTTGTGTTGGTTAAGAAAATTTACATTTTTAGGTTTTAATTTCATTTGGATTAACAATTTAACCTTTCTAAATAAAAAAATGGAATCGGAGGTAAGAACCTTACTTATAAATTCTACCAAAAAGAAATAGGCAATAATTGGCTTAAAAAATCCTAACCTATTGAAAAGCAGTGGGTCTCTTAGCGTTACACAAAGGATAGCTCCCTTAAGATAGATAGTCATTTGTTCAGCAAAGGTCTTCTGGGTAGGTAGGGCTGTAACTTGTCACCTCAGACAACAGCAGGGACTAAATGCTTAAGGTGGTTTAATGTCAGGATTAAGTCTGTACCCAACTCTTAAAACTTGTAAACCGTGCATGTGTCTATGATTGATTAAGAACCTCAAACTTGGGACAACTAATTTTAAAATATGGATGTTCAAAGTTTGTTACCTTGAATAAGGCACTTTGACTCATAGAAGTTGATGTTAATTCTGCTGGAAATTGCAGCGAATGTCCTTACTCAAGTTCCTGAGTTGCAGCACCTATTTTTAAATCTTTAATTTCTCTTCAAATGTTCTTCACTAATTTTAAAGCATTCAAACTATTGGGAGCATAATGATAACTTAAAATGACTGTAGAGTATTTTTAACGTGTGAACATATTGATTATAAGAGAAAATATTTCTTAAAACATTTTGACCTAAAGGGAAAGGCTGAAATATTGGAAACAATTCTTGAAGTGACAAAGTATTCGCACTATCTTTAGTCACCATCTTATATCTATGTAAGAGTATATATATTCTTCCTCAACAATGAATTCACTGAAAGATTTAGAGATTTAGAGATTTGGCAAGATGAAGTAAATCACACTATAATATATACAGGAATCAGTAAAGGAGGTTTGAATTAAAATGACAGTTTGTCATCTACGTTAGGTCTAAAATACTGCAATGATAATTGTCTTTGGTTTCTACTAACAAAGTAGCAATAAACTAAAAATTTCAGATCATAAAATGAAGATACTCTCCACCGTTTATTAAACGATAGAGAGCAGCAACTCTTCTCCATACGCTCATTATTTCTTTTTCCCTTCCCTCAGGCCAAATGTTATCCTTTTTTTGTAAAACAAAATCAAAGCCAAATGGCAAAAATGTGAAGATTTGTTTAAACAAACAGTCAGAATTTCAGTGGCTTTATCTGCAGCGTCCCAAGCAACCCAACAAAGCCAAGATATTGTCCATCTCCTTGACAGACAAAGAACCTCAGAGGTCCAGAGTGACATGCCCGAAGGCTGGCACGTGATTGGGCTAATTAAATTAAATAGCAGGAAACAGCTTTTCCATATGCCACTGCCTGGCCACACACAAACTGTAACAGTAAATCTTTTATACTCCTCTAGGAAAAGTGTAACCATTAAAAAATATACAGTATCAAAACACCATCCAAGAATCAGAAGTTGCATATCTATGCAACCCCCCCCCCCCCCCCGAGCCCGCACTTTAATGCCAAATGTCTAAGAACTTCCTAATTCACTTTAGGGGCAATCCGAAAGCCCATGGTAATTAGAGAGGATGAAAACTTATCTCCCCCCTTCAGCTCAGGTTCACGAGCAACTTACGTTGATGCTAATATTAATGTCACTTTAAGGAGGTATTCTATACCAAATAAAATAAAAACTTCAATACTTCTGAATCAAAGTTAAAATAAAATTACTTATTTTCACCACTTTTACCTCCTCCCTCCTCATTACCCAACTGAAGACTGAGAAATAAGTTGAGAAAAGGTATAAAAGCCTTTGGAATCTTTTTAGAAAACTCTCCTCCCAGGTGTCCCACAATTTCTCACCCACTAGTATAATTTCCTCTAACTTTGCCCTTATACTTCTAGGCTTTTGGTCAAGAAAACATTATTTTAAACACATGTATCCTTTCATGTTTCTAGAAGAATTCCCTTGTATAGGTAGGTGCCACTCATTTTGATTAATAGTGATTTTCATTGGCATTAATTTCTAATATAATGAACAGAAACTATGAAATAGTAATTGTCCTTCTGTAAAGGAAACCAAAGACTAAGCATTGTGGTGGAAAAAATAAAATCAAGAAAACTGCTTAACAGGGATCCTGAGTTAGAAGATAGCAAGGCATTTTAACTTGGAGACACAGAAAACATCAACTCATTGAAAATCATGGCTTATTTTTGTTGAAATAGAAACATCAAATAGATAATGTAATATATAACATGTTTTTGATAAAAATGTTGTGATAGCCATTATTCAGTTGTTAGAAATTGTCCATCACCCATGCTTTCCATGCTAGACTTGACATTTTCTATTAGATTTATTATTTCTTACTATATTAGTTAGCTGAATTAACAGACTGTGATCTAATAAAATTAATTTCACTTACAAAATGCACTTACTTCATTGAAGTTCAATGTTAAATAGAAAACAAAAGAGGAAGGAAAAAAGAAGAAAGGAAGGAAAAAAGGAGGGAAGGAAGGAAGAAGGAAGAGAAAAAGAAGAAAAAGAACAGGAGGAGGGGGGAAAGGAAGAAAGAATCAAATTCATCAAACTTAAGATTTGAAAAAATTTTTTTAAATTACACAGTATTCGTGTTTTCACCTTACTTTATTCCACATAGACACCGGATGCTAGAGTTCTTCCAAAATATTTGGGTAATGATGCCCATCTCTGTCTGTATATATGTAAGCAAAAGTTAATGTTTGTTCCCTCAGATGTCTGAAGAATTAATTTTGAATATAAAGATGATCAAAATCAAGGAAATTGAAAGCCTAGGAAAAAATGGCCAAGCTATCCTAAAGAATTGAGTTGGTAGGGCCAAGAAGTGAGCAGTCTCAAAATTGAAGACAGACCTAAGATGTAGTTAAACTAGCTCTTTCCCCCACAATAGCTGCATTTATCTCTTCAGACCTTTACTGAATCCTGTCCTTCCTCTCCATCCTATTTCAGGACCATAGGGTAAGACTGATTACTCATTGGGATCTTTACACATTTCTTGGCATTCAGGAGAGGCTGAGAGAACTCACAAATTAGGGAGCAAAGAGAAGCCATGTTGTGAAGGAAGGCTGTTATAGATCTTCCCTAACAAAATTTTAAAACAAGCTTTGAAAGTCTCAAGTGATCAATATTCTTTAAAGAAAGACAACAAATTCGTCTAGCATCTAATGAAAATTTAGTAGACATTAAACAGAGAAAGAAAACATGAATCCTACTCAAGAGATGAGAAAAGCTATAGTAGCAGACCCAGAAATGGTGGAGACAGAATTAACAGGAAAAAAAGTCAACATAAATATTATAAACATGCTCAAGGATTTAAGGCTAGAAGAAAAAACGATCGAAAGGGACACACCTAGTGTTAGTGTTAAAATGTTCTGCTCTTCAAAATATAAGATTAGCGATGGGATAGGTGAAAATATGTATAACATGTATATCTAGGAATGAACTGTTTCCAAAATATGTTACTGTGATCATCAACAATAAAAAGACCATGGTTCAATTACAAAGACATGATCAATACAGCTGAAATGACAATTTAGAATGAAGATATATGGATGGTCAATAAACACAGGAAAAGATGGTCGACATCATCAGACATCAGGAAAATGCAAATTAAAACCACATTGAGACTACTCCATGCTTTCATTAGAATGCACATAGTTAAACTAATACAACAATACCAGGGGTGGACACCAATATAGAGTAACAGGAATGTAAAATAATAACCACCCAAAGTGAATTTGGCAGTTTTGTATGAAATGAAAGCATGAAACTCAACAATTCTACTCCTAGATAATTATCCAAAAGAAATAAAAAACAAATGTCTACAAAAACTTGTATTAAAATAATCATAGTAACTTTATTCATAATTATACACAGCTGAAGATAATTTGAATTTCCATCAGTCGACAAATATATAAATTAAGACATAGTCATACAGTGGAACACTAATCAGCAGAAAAAAAATAACTACTGACATACACATGAATGGAGCTCAGAAACATTTTCTGACAAAAAAATCCAGACTGAAATATCACATATATTATATGATTCACTTATAAATGAAATTGTAGAAAAATCAAAACTACTATGTAGCATCGGAAAGAAGATCAGTAGTTGCTCTGGGCTGGGTGGAGAGTGGGGATGTGAGCTTGACTTAAAAGGGAGCAGGAGAAAATTCTCTATAGTATTATAAATATTCTCTATCTAGATTGTGGTATATACATTTTTCAAAGTAAACTGTCCACATATAACAAATGAAGTATGCATGTATATTACAGTTCAACAAAGCAGATTAAAATATCAGTAAGATTTAGGAAGTTCAATGTAGTAACTGAAGTAAAAAGTTCATTTTGGAATTTTAATTTAAATTTAATTTAAAATTTAATTTAAATAAAAAAATTATTATCAGTTTCCATATCTTAAAAAAGTTATACTGAGATACAACTAACCACTGTACATATATAAAGGTACAAAGTCTACAGAGATGTGCACTACAAGTATGGCATAAAAAATATAAAATAGAGAAATGGAGTTGGCTGCTTTTACAAGTCTGTCAGACAACTCAAATAATAAGGAAATATTAGATCAAACTAAATATGCACCAGAAAAGTAAATTTTGAATGTATTTATACTCAAAGTATAAATTTTATAAAAAATTTAATAGCGCCACCTTCATGACCAAAATAATCTTAGCATAATCTAAGATGCTACAAATGTTGTGTAAAGTAGACTTATTCTCTATCATGTTAAATAAAGATAATAAAGAATACTGATGGCTATTCAAAATCAGGCAGCCAAGTTACTTAGGATCCAGAAATCAGGGCAGGATTTTCCACTGTAAGTTCTTCTAGCATTCATCTAACCAGCCATAGTAGAAAAAGGAAAAGATTCTTCAGCAAGCATTTGTTAAAAAACAGAGACACATCTTAGTATATTGCTTCCTTCTGATTCTAAAAAAGGGAAGAGCTCTATACAATGTCACACCCAATGCTGCTAAACTTGAAGGGGCTAACACAACAACAACAAAGAGGAAAGAAACAAAGGAAGGCAGAATCCAGCACACTTGTGATGAGAGCCTCTTGCACTAGTAGGCAACACCAATTTTCTGAGTGCTGCTTTGTGTGAATAACAGGATGGAGATTGGAGATGAGAGTGAAGCGTAAGTGAATTATCTTTACAATTAATATTGGTAATAACACATTTAATAGATTTTGAGTTGTCTTTAAGGTGAAGTTGAAAGGTATTAAAGCCCTCAAACCATCTAGAGTCTCAAATCCCTTCCAGCATTAGTATTTTATATTTCTGTGTCAGACTAAGTAAAAGCAAAAGAAAGATACTGGCAAGAGAAACACTCATCTGTCTAGGCTGTATAGCCCACCTGTTGCCAACATGACGTGATGAGATCTATGAATTAACAAATGATAAAATGAGATGAAGGGGATATAAAGTAGAAACATAAAACAAATATATAAATAAAAAGATGTGTGCCACAAATGCAAGCCATATCTAATCTTAAATTTTCTAATTGTTGTATTAAAAGAGTGAAAGAACCTAGAAAGCTGAGGCAGGAGAGGATTGGTTGAGGTCGGGAGTTTGAGATTACCCTGAGCAAAAGCAAGAACCCATCTCTACCAAACAAAAAAAATTAGCCAGGTGCCTGTAGTCCTAGTGACTTGGGAGGCTGAAGCAGGAGGATGGCTTAAGCCTTAAGAGTTTGAGGCTGCTGTGAGCTAGGATGGCTTAAGCCTTAAGAGTTTGAGGCTGCTGTGAGCTAGGATGGCTTAAGCCTTAAGAGTTTGAGGCTGCTGTGAGCTATGATAACATCACTGCATTCTACCTGAGACAACAGAGTGAGGCTCCGTACCTCCCAAAACATAACAAAAGTTAAAAAAAAAAGCAGGTAAGATTAATAATTTTAATATGACCCAATATATTTAAAATATTATCCTTATTAAATATAAGTATTTAATAGATATCATTTTTAAGGAGATTTTATACTATGTCGGAAATCTGGTATGTATTTTTCACTTATCTTAATTCTCCCCAGCAAAATTTTAAATGCTTAATAGCTACATGTGGCTACCGACTTGGACAATGCAAATTCAGGAGTCTTTCCAGAAATTCTGTCAACAGAGGCACAAAGATCAAAGCAAAGATGCAGACATTAGTTCAGCATAAAATTTAAATGCAATGTAGACATAAATAAAAATGAATAACCAGGGTAGAATTTTAAAATCATATTCATGAAGAAAAGTAACTGATTAAGTTTTTAAAGAGCACCAGGATAAAAAAGGCATAATAAACATTAAAATTCTTGCATTACAATAATTTGGGGGAAGAAAAAATGAGGTAATATCAAGAGCTAGAAAGCAAAACAAAGCACCATGGCCACAGGAATATCAGGAAAGCAGGACCAAAATCAACTAGAAGAGAGGAAAACAAAGATGATGCCTGGGAAAATGGAGCACAACAATCACGAAGTTCCTATCTCTCTTTAAAATAACCCAAATGCGTGGAAGGATATTCTTATTTTAAAAGCAATGTGTGTCATGCCAAATGGATCAAAGACCTAAAAGTAAGTGCTGAAATTATAAAACTCTTAGAAGGAAATATGGGTGCAAATCTTGGTGATCTTGAGAATAGGCAACAGTTTCTTAAATATGACACACAAAGCACAAAGAAAAGGAAAAACAGATAAGCGGGATTTCAGAAAAATTAAAATTGTTTACACATCAAGGAAAACCTTTAGGAAAATGAAAAGACAACTGACACAATTGGAGAAAATATTTGTAATTCATACATCTGTCAATGATCTAGTATCCATAATATATTTAAAAGCACTTACATCTCAGCAACAAAAAGCCAAATTAGGGAGAAACAAGATAATTAAGAAATGGGAATGGATATTACTCTAAAAAAAATACAGGAATGGCCAGAAAGTGCATCAGAAAATGCTCAATGCCATTTGTCATTAGTGAAATACAACTCAAAGCAACAATGATAGTACTGCACACCCACTAGGACGGCTGCCATCAATAATGCTGGAAAATAACAAGTGTTGGAGAAGAGGTGGAGAAAACAGGAACCTTCATACATTACTAGTGGTAAAGTAAAATAACCCAGCTACGTGGAAAATAGTTTGACAGTTTTTCCAAAAGTTAAAAGGAACTGGGCATAGTGGCTCATGCCTGTAATCCTAGCATTCTTGGAGGCCCTGGTGGGTAGATTGCTTGACGTTAGGAGTTTAAGACCAAACCTGAGCAAGAGTGAGACTCCATCTCTACTAAAAATAGAAAAACTAGTTGGACGCTGGGGGCGGGGGGCATCTGTAGTCCCAGACATTTGCAAGGCTGAGGCAGGAGGATTGCTTGAGCCCAAGAGTTTGAGGTGACACCACACACTCTACCCAGAGTGACAGGGTCAGACTCTGTCTCAAAAACAAAAACAAAAAGTTAAATAGAGTTACCATTTGACCTAGAAATTTGAAGAGAAATGAAAACTTACGTTAACACAAAAACTGATAAATAATTGTTCATAGTAACATTTTTCTTATTAGCCAACAAAGAAAAAGGACACTATGTCTATCAACTGAAGGATGAATAAACAACATAGAGTATAATCATACAATGGGAAATTATTCAGCCCTGAGAAGGGATGAAGTACACGTTATGCTAAGGTGACCAGACGTCCCGCTTTTGGTGAGACAGTCCTGATTTTTAACAAATTGTCCTGCATCCTGCGGTATTATAAAAAAGTCCCAATTTTTGGAAAGAATGCATGACAAGCTAGGGAAGGGAATATACGTTTTTGGCTGCCATGTGGCTATTTCGCCAAGATATGAGTTTTATATTATTTTTGCTAATTTTATAATGTTAAACTTTAATAATAACAAATAATTATTGAGAACTGATTATTGAGAACTGCTTATCAAAGTTTGCATTGTTGATCAGTTGTTAGAATTCAACTACCAATGTTTGGACTTAATGAACTATGGCATTTTTTGGCATTGG
>CAUYQV010183236.1:0-22810 GCA_963574575.1 Galagoides demidoff
CCATGAGAAAAAGCAAACATCGTATTAAATTCTGTAGTGTACTTGGAATGAGTCCATTCTACTAAATATTGCCACCTTTGATACATTTTCCTCATTTATTAGAATTATTAAATAGGTAAATTATTCCATAAACCCATTTTTAGCAGAATCAGGGTAAGATCTGCTTAGTTAATAATGAATATAATGTATTTTAGACATAGAGTCTGTAATTTTAAAAGTACATAATTTTGTGAATTATCTTTTTTATTTTGAATTAGCAAATCACAAAAAAAACCCAATTCTACCTATGTCTTATATTCAAAGTACTAAAAATGAATATTATGATTATAATTCTTGAAGAATCAGACATGTACAAACCTGGCATTGGTACCTCTGAAGCTAGCTTTAAAGGGGAGATAAGGCACAGAGACAAGATCACGCCCCCCACATTTCCAAAGTAAAAATAGATTCCTTCCAGAAAGTGAGCAATACCTGGAAGGAGAAATCAATCCCAAATGCAAAATTTGAAAGAAGGTATTATAAGCCCTCATCTTTGAAGTTAAAATTCACCATGGATTCCTTAATACTTTTATTCAAAAATAGAAGGAAGTACTAATTTCATTATTACTAAATTATTATGAAACATGGGGCAATCAATGATTTAATTCAAGCTGGGCTAATTGAGAGTGAATTATCATCATCCTCTGTGAGAATATTGCTCACAAATTATCTCCAAAGTCCAAAGGATTATTATGCATTTATTCTTATAAATTATGGCTCCATGGTAAACTGGATGAGATTTTAATATTTTAGCATTTATTAAGTTGTGAAGGCTTAGAGCCAGCGTCGTGATCAGTGAGCCCGTTTTGTCCTCGAATGAGAATAATTTTGTGACAGTTAATTGCTATCATTATCATAAATTTATATAAATACAGATTAACCTATAGAATTAAAGTTGGTATTTAAAATATGCACATTTTATTTTAGAATTAAAAGGTATAGGTTTGATTTCAGCTTTTAAACTCTTAATATAAGGAACTTTAAGATATGTAATATGGACAATCATTTTATTTTATTCTTAGCATGAAAATTACAAGATTAAGAGCTAACTGCTATAAGCTCATAGAAGCCTACCCAAACTGTTTCTCAGTCCATGTCACTAGGTATTCATTCATGTTTTTACACTTGTAACCAGTAATTAATTGCGCTGAATGGCTGAAGTTAACTGGGAAAGAACTGTGACTTTTCTAGAAGCACATCGATTTCATGACCATGAGTGGAGCCTCATGTGGATGAAGTCTTTTTGTTTTCTTATGAAGCAAAGCCAGAATAAAGACTTGTCTGTCATCTATCCTACAAATAATTCACTTACTTATTTAGCACTATTTGTTAATAACCTATCAATTGGTGTGTATCATAAAACCAAGAAGTGAAGAGTTATGTTTGCTTTTTGCCCTTGAAGATATCCTAGGCCAGGAAAAATTACTCATTATTAATTATTTTCATTGATTATTATAAATTATAGATAGGTAGATAGATAGAGCTCTGGTGTGAATGTGTCCCCCAAAGTTCATTGCTGGGAACTTAATCCCCAATGCTCAGAAGTGGGACCTTTAAGAAGGTTAGGTTTTGAGGGTCTGTTCTCATGAATAGATCAATGTCATTGTCGAGAAAGTGGGTAAATTCTCCTGAGGGTGGATTCCTTATAAAAGATTGAGTTCAGCACCCTTCGTCTCTCATGTGTGTGTACACTCTCTTACCCCTTTGCTTCCCACTAGGGGATGAAGCAGCAGGAAAACCTTCCTTGGACGCAGCCTCCTTGACCTTGGACTTCTGAGCCTTTCAAACTGTGCACTAAATAATTTTCTGCAATTAGAAATTACCCTGCTTATGATATTCTGTTATAACAGCACAAAAGAGACTAGGACAGATATAGAAAGATATGTAAGCAAATATTATGCTGAGATCTCAATAATGAAAAGGTGTGATAAATGTGAAGAGAAATAGGTGCGTTTGTACCCTGTAGAGCGACAGTCAGAGTGGAGAGACCTCTCCCCTTTCAGTGACCTTACTGATAGCTGGTATATCAGGGGGTAGAAAGAGTGAAGAAGGATATCCCAGGCTGGCAAGGGATAGAGGATAGAACTTTGTGAACCTGTTTACTGATTTGACACTTTATTCTAAGAGCAGGAAAAAGCAATTAAAAATTTTTAAGTAGAGAGGTAATAGGGTAAATTTTGCGTTTTAAGTACAGTCATTTTTGGTAAAGTGCTGTCAATTTTTTTGGAAATAATGATATAGGGGTAGGAAGAACAAGAGGCAACTGAAGTTGGTCATGTGAGAAATGATGGTGGCCTGGGCCGCGGAGCAGCAAGTGGAATTAAAGGGCAGGCAGAAGGATTTGGAACTGAGGGTATCAGAATACACACTGAAATATGACACTGTAGAACAAGCATCATTTTGAGCAAAGGTAATTGAGACTCAGAAGATGCACAAAAAGCTCTTTACCTCCCTAAACTGCTGAAAAAATGAAGTGAGTATAAACTTCTTCTTTAGTAAAGAAAATTTTTATTCACAAAGATGTCTCCCTTCCAGAAACAACTCGTATCACCTAAGAAACTCTTATTTGCTTTAAAAGACAGCCCTTATTCACCATAAATCTCTTCTTATCCATCACCTTTTCACAACTCACTTCATCCACCCAAACGTTCAGAGCTCCTTTTCCTTTGATTAGCCTAAGATGCAGATAGGCCTCGATTCTCTGGTCCCATCCTTAAAGCACCTATTTTTCCTCTGTGAACTCCCAGGCATACATTTATAATAAAGTTTTCTCTCATGTTCATCTGTTATGGGCTCCAGTGAGTGAACCTAGAATAGTAGAGGGCAAAAGATTTTTTTGTTTGTTTATGTTTTTTTGTTTTTTTAGTTTTTGGCCAGGGCTGGGTTTGCCACCTCCAGCATATGGGACCAGCGCCCTACCCTTTTGAGCCACAGGTGTCATTTAAAAAAAGAAAAAGAAAGAGAGAAAGGGAAAAGATTTTTTTTCTCAGGTCTAGAATATAAATAATAAAAAACAATAGTAGAATTGGTGATGTTTTACTTAATTCTCACACAATCTCAATTTGGTAAATATAAGAGTTTGCAGTGTTGTCACTGAAAGTCTGGTACTTGTCCCCAGTTCCACAGAGGGTCTTACCCTACACCCAGAAGCAAAGAATGCACACTCAGAGAGGTCAAGAAGAATATAGACAGACAGGCCTTGCTGGGTTTCCTCACTTGGTTTTAAATTAGATCATGCACTTTCTGTTCATTTTGAACCTAAGCACAAAAAGGATAATTTCCCCTGTGTCTTGGGTCTTCATTCTGCAGGCTCCCATGTATACACATAAAATAAATTTGTAAGCATTTGTCTCCAATTAACCGATCCTAGCTGGAGTCAGTGATTCATCAGTGATTCTTCAGTTAACTTTATGGTGGCAAGAGCCCACCAATAAAAAAAAAACAAAAAAAAACAAATAGCTAGCCAGCCAATGAGTCATATGTGTCTCATAGCAATACTCTGCGTATATTGTCAGGAGGGTAACATCCTAAAGGCAATAAAATCTTTGAACCTGAGAGTTATTCCCCCTCCTGCTACCCTGGGTATATGGGGCGGGTTCCCTTCTCTTTGAGGCACAGGTGCTGCCCTGTCCCCTGCTGAATTTATACTTTGTGTCAAAAGTCAGAGTGGCCATGGTGGACTCTTCCCTTTAACTTTGTAATGAGACCCTAACTTACTGACATTGGAGTCTGAAGCCTCGGGAAGACTTGGCAGCATGAATGACTGCCCTCACATTGTGCAGTTAGACTGGACTAGTTGGAGGTAGTCTCTAACTCAAGGACATGTTGTAGTTTAAGCTTTAATTATGTTCGTATAATTACTTGGTGATAGTTACTTAAAATGTCAGGGAGTACAGAAGAAAAAAAAAAACCAGATGAATAAAAAAAGAAACAGCAGCTCCAAACTGACTACCAAGAGAAAGTAGTTATAATATAGGACATGCCTGATTTCAGAAATCTATTGATGTCTTTTTATAAATTTATTTATAGTTAGAATAATGAATAGAGGATAGGATCATTTCCAGACATGTGGTGTAAGAGCACAGCATATTAATATTGTGTTCAATTTAAAGAAAGAAAAATGTGAACTAAATATATTTTATTAGAAGAATTGGAACACTTCAAATAATTTCAGCGCAAGTCGTGGTGTTTCTCAAGGAAAAAAACTCATAAAAATTAGGAAAAATTAAGAAAACAGTTAAGAGTTGAAGTATTTTTAATGTAGTTGGTATTGCCATATATTCTAAGTTAGAGCTTTGTACACTTAGAAACCTCCCCAAATCCTGCTCTGACATGGTGATTATATGTGCTGTTAACATACACCTGCACAGACAGATGAAACCAACTCCCTGTGGCTAACACAAGACACACACACACATACACAAACAGAATCTCATGGCTAGCAGGATGAGAGACTGGCCATATATCATGGGATTATTAATTTCTATTTCTCTCTGCAATTAATCAAAAGCCAGCACCTGAAAAAAAATGCAACAAAACTCTAGCTGTAAAATTTCCCAGCCCATCCTAATAGGCCAGATGACTATGGCTAGACTGCCTGATGCTTCCAACAACCCTTCCTTCACCTTGCAGTCCTGACGTAGCTCTGGTTGACAGAAAACTGATCTCATAAACAGACATTCTTTACTGATAAATAGCCACAGGCCTTAAGCTAATTTTAGCCAACTTATACAGACTACACATAAACTATCTTTTCTCTCAGTAGTTCACCTTTCGAGGGAAAAAGCCAAATTCCACCTCTTTTTATGCTAAAACCCCACTGTAAAGTGAACGTGTGATACATGTTACATATGTGAAATACACTGTCCCACTGTGTACACCCCTACCTTCTGTTATGAATATTCAGAGGTTTCCACAACCCTGCTCTGTATGTATGGAAGACAGACTCTGTGGGACACGGAGACCATCCTCCCGCGCCCCCTGCCCTTCTGTGGAACGTGCACTTTTTAGTTTTCCTGAATGTTGAGTCTCCTGCTCCACTCCCAGGATTGCTCTCCTTCTGAAAATAAAATCCTCTTTCTTTCCTTCAGGGATCTCACGGTCTTTGGTTAACAGCACTTATGTTATTATTTTATAGGTATTGTGTTATGCAACTACAATTCTCTGAATTGTTTAACTCACTTCCAAGTCTAAGTGGTTTCACCTCTCAAGATTATTCATTTACAATGGTGTCCTCATTTCTGAGTTCTTTATTTTGTTACATTTCTTGGTTGGCTGGATTTGTCATTAATTTTTTTGAATAGCATCTAATAAATGTAACATTCCATGAAAATGTCTTCCAATTCACTTCATTCATGACTTGCCAATATAGTAACCCTGGATCATAATTAATTTTTTACAACTTTTGTGATAATATTTTCAACGAGGCTTGATCACTTTGCTTAATATGAAGCCAATTTTATTTTGTACTCCCAACTAGGAATTCTTTATTAAACAGACATTTTTTTAAAAAAGATAATTTTAAAGGCGGCACCTGTGGCTCTAGGAGTAGGGCACCGGTCCCATATACCAGAGGTGGTAGGTTCAAACCCTGCCCCTGCCAAAAACTGAAAAAAAAAAAAAAAAAGATAATTTTATTTACTTTAAGCAGAACAATTTTAGGTAATTTTTTGGTAGTGGAAAGGATGTAGGTAAACTATTTCTAGCTAGCAATTTTCAAAATTTCAACTATCAGTAGTAAAGAAAAAACAAAACTGCTGAAAGAAATTTAAAATTTAATTTCAATAAAAGTTAGAAACTGCACCCACAAAGAGTAGAAGAGGAATTTTCTGTTTTTCTATTCATTCAGCTGTGTCAGCAATCCAGTTTATGGTTGACAATTTCTGGAATAAAGTGTGTGCCAGCCAAAGTCTCACGTCAATCAACTATAGGTCTCCAAAGCTTAGAGACATCTAACATGGGAAAAGATCAACAGAAAATTCTAAACATCAAATGCTTTTACTCCACTTTCCCTTCAAACAGCCTTGTAATTTCAATTACCCCCCACAACTTCATGGTCATTACCCCTCAGAAAATAAGTGGTAAAAGCATCAAAGTCATGGTCACAAAACCAAAAACAAATAAAACAAAAACACGAGGGTATTCCTCAGTGTTCTTAAGTTCCTTAATAATCAACAATCACGATTTAAACAGCTTATCTTTGATTTTCAGCTCTTTTAGTAAATAGCCCTGATAATTTAGGTTATTTCATCTTTTTCTCTTTTTTTCATTTTCTTATCAACAACACAACAGATCCAATGTGTTTGAATTGCATAAGAGTTTTCTTGAATTGAGCTGAGTGCTGGGGCAAAGCGGATGAAAAGAATGAATAAGGAACCAATCAGGGTTTTCATTTTCATCTATTTTGTAGTGTGAGTCTTGCTTATTATCTTATTTGAAAGAAAAAATAAGGCCTGGTAATAAATATGAAATGAAGATTCATCTTATTTATTTTTTTCAAAATATTATGTCTCTCAGATTCATTTTAGCTTCACAATTCAACTATGTCATATGACGTTTTTCTTGTAATATACAATACAATATTGGCAGAGAAAATATATGTAATAAATAGCTGTTTATTTCAAACTGATCAATCATTAATACTAGACTTTCATTTATATTCTCCTTGTCCTCCTGTTTACTGGTTTCAAATTAAATATTCTTCTTTATTATGTGACATCTTTAGGAGATTTTGTGATTTAGTCACATTTTCCTTAATGAAGTAGCTATCATAATCAGAAGGCCTCCAAATCTGAATGTCATATCTTAATTTTAAGGTTCTTAATATTCGTGGACCATAGTTGACAGAAGTATTGGTTAGTTAGTGAATCAAAAAAATACAGTGAAGATAGGCCATGAATTCACATCCACTGGGTACATAAGTCAATATCAAGCCATAATAAGAATCAACTAACACATTCTGGAAATAAAACTAGGTGAGAATTATGTGTGAAAAAACACATTGTGGAAAAATTGTGCTGACACAATAACAATAAATTGTTATTCATGATTTCTATATTGTTAGTAGTGAGAACAAATCATTGTTTTTATGAGCTAAAAGACCAAGATATGGTAAATAAAATTTTATTGGTTCCAATCAAGAATATTCAATCTGATTAGATTACCAAACTATTTGTAGGAGATAAACTTTTAAAGGCTCAGTAGCTGAAAAGCTTAGTCATTCATTTTTGAGAAAGCTTGACATTGCAAAAAAGCTCTTCTCGGGTTGATATTAATGAAATGATGGGACAAACTTCTCATTCCTCCTGTGTCCATCCTTTTTGCCCTGTGATCTCACAGTCCCTTACCATGTCATACGATTGTCTTTCCCCCAGTGATATGTAGTTTGTGCCCTGAATTTTGTGATTTTGACCCTCTCTCATCTCCATAGCCAGACTGGTTTGCTGAAAGATGAAATTCGTGGGTAGCACAATTAAAACACCAGAGTGGTCATAGCCGAGACGAACTATGTCCACCAACACTTAGCGATTGTAAGGGAGCCTGCAGTGTAAGGAGTCTACAGCATGTGAATAAAAAAAGCAGAGGTCAGAAAAACTGACCATTCAATTATAGTCTAAATCACCAACATGGGGACCCACGCCTTAAGCAAATGCTAAAAATGCTAAGCTACTGATTTTGAGTAATGAATAATTGCTACAAAAGCCATAATGTTTAATGACAAGTCTATGCATAGAATGAGACATAGTTATTCCCAACACCTTATATCACCGTATCTCATGAAGTAATTAAGATATTTATTGTAGAATTTAAGGCAAGATTATTTGAAACATAATATTTTCTTATAATAAAAGACATTTAAATTTAATACTTAAGAAGGTTTCTTAAATGCATAGCAAGGGAAATTTCATTTTTTAAGTCAAACTATTACACTACAGTAAGAATCACATAAAACATCATTAGTTCTAAAATCTTCTGAGAGTAATTATTATTTATGTAAGTTAGAAGAAATTATTGTATGTCAAGAAGATGGCATTTAGACTCTGGGTCCTTATTCCATCAAATGAACTACAGATGACTAACTGTAGAAGAGCTCTGGAAACCAGACAGATACTGACAGCAATCAAGCAAATGCCCAATTGAAAAAAAGCCACATGGAAAATGGCAGAAATTTTTTTTTGGCATTTGTACTTACCCTCATTTCAATATTTACCAGTATGGCAAGGTTTGCTTGAATAGAAATCACCTATTATCAAGTTTTTTCCTTCAGGAAGAAAACAGCCAAGTAGAATGTGATTGAATGTTCTGGCCTATCTGTCAAATGTCCTCGGTACTGGTTTTTGTCTCATCTGAGTTGGGTCTCAGACAGAGAATATGGCAGAACAATGAAATAGGACATCTGAGGCCCTGACTTGGATGAATCTTGAAAACATTATGCAAAGTAAAATAAATAAATACAAAAGGACAAATATTACATGATTCTACTTGATAAAGTACCTTGAGTGGTCAAATTAATACAGAGAGAAAGTAGAATTTTAGTTGCCAGTCTGGGAGTAGGAGATAATGAGGAGATTTTTGTTTTAGGAGGAGAGATATTTTCTGATGTATCCACAGTTTCATCTGGGAAGAGTTCTGGGGATGAATGATGGTGATGGTTGCATGATAATGTGAGCATCCTAAAATGCCTCTGCACTACACATGTAAAATAGTTAAAATAATAGTTAAAATAATAAAATAATAATAATATATATATGTCAACCATATATATATATATATGTGTGTGTGGGTGCATGTGTGTGTATATATGGTTTGTGTGCAATTTAAAGTAGTTTAACTTAGTAATTTGCACACAAACTTTATGGACACTCTGTATAGTACATATATAAATAAAATGTATAGGATGCAAAAAAATGTATAAACATTTTAAGGAAGAAAAAACTGTATTAAATTTGTAATACTCTAGTCACTTTGACTTCTGCAATTACAAGAGGTGTTCAACATATTTTCATGATGTATATCCATCTTTTGGTATGAGTATATGTTGAATATTATAATTTCAATATGGTTTTTCCTTCCTTTTTGTCACCCTCTATTTGTGTGTATATGTGTACTTATATAAGTATATACACATAAAAAACACACACACACATGCACACACAGTCATGAATCAAGAATGGGGATAGGTTTTGACTAACGTGCTGTTGAGTGTTCTCAGATTTGTGCAGCACCACGTTGTGTGCTTACACACACCTGTGTGGATAGCCTCTGACATACCCACGCAATGGAGCTAGGGGTGGCTCCATTGCTCCTCAGGTACAAACCTGTACAGGGTGTTACTATACTGAATACCGTAGGCCACTGTAACACAATGGTAAGTATTTTTTCATCTGAACATATATAAACACAGGAAAAAGTCCAGTAGAAATATGGTATTAAAAATAAAAGATGGTATGCCTGTATAGAGAGTACTTACTATGAAGGCATCCTATAGGAATTAAAGTTGCTGTGGGGGAGTTCATGAGCAAGTAGTGACTGAATGTGAAGCCCTAAGACTTTACTGTATACTACTATAAATGTTACAAACACTGTATACTAAATTATAGAAAAAAAATTATTTATTTATTTTATTTTTTTAGAGACAGAGTCTCATTTTATCGCCCTCGGTAGAGTGCTGTGCCATCACAGCTCACAGCAACCTCTAGCTCCTGGACTTAGGCGATTCTCTTGCCTCAGCCTCCCAAGTAGCTGGGACTACAGGTGCCTGCCACAATGCCCGGCTAATTTTTGTTGTTGTTGCATTTTGGCCAGGGCCAGGTTTGAACCCACCACCTCTGATATATGGGGCCAGCACCCCACTCCTTTAAGCCACTGGTGCCGCCCTTAATTTTTAATATATTTTTACATTTTAACCATTTTTGTTGAAAGCCAAGACACACACACAGATTAGCCTAGGCCTACCAGGGTCAGGATCATTGGTATCATCGTCTTTCACCTGAACAACTGTCCCAGTAGACGGTCTTCAGGGGAAATAACAGGGATGGAGCTGTCATTCCTTATGATAACAATGCCTTGGTCTGGGATATGTTTTGGGTAACTTGCCTGAGGTAGTTTTACAGTTAAATATATATATATTTTGTAATTCAAAGTACACTCTAAAATAATGATACAAATATAAGTGGTAAATACATAGTACAGTAACGCAGTCACTTATTATGATTTTCAAGTATTATGAACTGTACATGATGTAATGCTATGGAGTTGGTCCTCCATACCCATGGGTTCTGCATGTGTGGACTTAAGCAGCCACAGATGAAAATTGTTGGAAAAACAAAATTCTACAAAGTTCCAAAGAACAAAACTTGAATTTGCTGGGTGCTAAGTACTAAGTTGAAGCCATGCTGATGAAGTGATGTTTAGTCAATTAAAAGTAATTTTGAGATGGTTTAAAGTATACGATAAATGGATATGAGTAGGTTACATGAAAATATTATGCCATTTATACAAGGTGCTTGGGTATCAGTGGATTTTGATCTCCGTGGTGAGGTGGAAGGATCCTAGAACAAAACATTCCCTGAGAATACAGAAGGATCCTTTGATGTCTGCATTCCCTGAGAATACAGAAGGATAACTATACTTTTAGGCAACTGCCTATGTGGTAGATTTATTAACACCAGCATCATCGCAAATGTGTAATACCTTGCACCTAAGACCTTACAGCAGCTACCAAGTCTCTGGGAACTAGGAATTTTTCAACTCCATTATGATCCTAGAGGACCCCCCCTTGCATATGTGGTCTGTCATTGACTGAAACATTGTTAAGGGGCACATGCCTGACTGCATTATTTATTATTCCACTAGCTCATGTAAGTGACGTAAATGTGTAAACATGACATTTTAGGACATATTATACCAGTGCAAGTAATTTTCATGTCCTTACACAATAGTCACCAGTCTAAGGAGACATTGGTATTATTTTCATTTCACAAAAAATTGTCCTTGTGAATACAGAAAAAAAACTGGTAAAAATAATCTTTTTGCAAAAATATGACATCTCAGTTAATGCTCAGAAAATAGTGTATATGTTTGAAGTGTCAAATCTGTCGAGAATTTGGTAATATGAGAACTTGTGCTGAATAGTTTAGAACTTTTATTTTTGTTCTAGTAATACCATGACCTCTTTTTTTTCACACATTCAACCAATTAAATCAGAATAAATAAGAAAAACATCATAAAGTAGAAGAGCAAAAAAAAGTGCTTAGATATGTCAAATATGCATTCTTTCTTGGAGGCTTATGGAATTTTTGAAAAGATCCGAATTAGGTGTTGTTTGTCTCAGTGTCAGCTAGTCACCCTACCAGCCCAGTAATGCAGGTGTAGTCTCTCTCTCAGAGATGTTAGGGCTATGCAGTATTCAATTCCCCATTTTGATATGAGTGTGTATATAATGTTTCCAAAAATATTGATACATTAGAGCTGGGTTGATGATTAACAAAGTAGAACAGAAAAATAAAATTTTACTCTCTAACATTCAAACACTTAAATCTATAAATCTAAAGGGCGACATTACAAACAATGGAAAAGAAATGTGTTCTCATCAAGAATGGAGCGAAATTAAGAAAAATAAAAAGCACCTAAAATTCTGTTTAAAAATGCGTCCTCCTAATGCCCTATAAGAAGTACCTAGTTGCCAGTGACAATAAATGTTCCAAAGATTGAAGGAATTTTTTTTGAAGGAACTAGTTCAATTTAGTAAAAAAAATAAAATAAAAACAAATAAAAACAGCAGCCATTTATGTCAGTGAGATATGTTTCTTCCAAATTATTTTTCCTTTTTTTTCAATGTTTGGTTCACACCTAGAGAAATTTATGAGTTGTTTAGAATTTTATAGCTATATACACTTATTTTGCGGCAAATATGTTAACCTCGAGGGTGAAAAGCATACAAAGTTAAAGTACTACTGTGTTCCTCACGTTTTAGAAAATGAACAGACGTGGAATTTTGAGGCTATGCTGTTTCCTTCCACAATATTACAGGTTACGATCAACATGGTGCATTTGTCCTAACTTGTAAATGAATAAATAAATAAATGTCTTTTTCCCTTGGAACATAAACTTTTCAGCATTTTGTACAGACTATGGTAGAAACTAGTTTTGGAAGATGTATATCTGAGAATGTGTTTCTATTAAAAGTAAATAATATTTTATTCCCTGAGAGTGTAGAGACCTGTCAAAAGAAATCCGAAGCATTTTCAGGGAAGCGGAACATTTTCTTTCCTACCGGAAACGTTTCCAAAACAGTTAAGAATCTAGAAGAATGGATACACGATACACGGCTTCTCTATCTCTGTGTCTCTCTCCCTCTGTCTCTGCCTCTCCCTGTCCCTGCCTATTTCTCTGTGTGTCTGTGTGAGTGTGCGTGCATGTTTGTGTGTCTGTGTGAATGTGCATGCGTGAGTGTTTGTGTGTATATGTGCTTTTCATCTAAACCACTGACTATATTTCAGGGTAATTTCTTAAAAACATGGTCAGGGATATTAAGAGCAACAATCACATTCTTAACTATCATAGTTTTACTCTGTTTTCTATAATTTTGCTGTAGGTACCTCTTTGGAGAAAAAGATTCCAGAAATGTATATTGATCCAGACTCTCAATTTAACTGCTTTCTTTATTCAGTTTAGATAGTTACTGCTGCACTGTGCTAAATGGCTCCCTGGAGTTCCAGAAGATCACCAGGAACAGCCAAAGGTACGTAACTCAGTCCCAGCTAGCAATTAGACTCCTGGAGTCTAATACACATACTCACAAACTCTACACAGAAAATAAGTTTCTATGTTAGATAAATAAGATTAATATTAAAATTAGTCATATGTTTATCATCCAACTTACCTCCCAAACAATTTAAGATACTGTGTAAGAATAGTATCTTAAATACTGTAATGCCCAAATAATTTGTTTATATGTCTTTGAAGAAAGTGTGGCAAAGAAAAGGTAACCATATAAGAGAACTAGGATACAGGAAAAAGTTGGATAAATACACAGAATATATAGACTAAGATATAAATAAATACTTGCTAAAGTTTAAAGCCTAGGCATAGAAGTATGTATTTAATGTTATATTATGGAATGCAAGAAGAAGTAGGCTCCTGTACAAATGTTAAGGATTTTGGTCTTTATTCTAAAAGCAGAAAGACAACATTGACAACAACAGCAAAAGAATGAGAATGAAAGATATTACGTGTACTTTATTGTTATTATTTTTTTAATGAGACAGAGCCTAAAGCCGTCACTCTGGTTAGAGTGTTGTGGCATCACAGCTCATAGCAACCTCCAACTCCTGGGCTCAAGTGATGCTCCTGCTTCTGCTGCCCAAGTAGCAGGGACCACAGGTGCCTGCCACAACATCTGGCTACTTTTTTGGTTGCAGCCATCATGTGTGTATGTGGCTGGCACCTTAGCTGCTCGAGCCACAGGAGCCAAGCCAGATTTACATGTACTTTAAAAAATTACATGTGACTTGAGTAAAGATTAAAGAAAAGGAAGGCTGAAAAGAAGAAATAATAATTTAAAAGATGGTGGGAGATTCCACTAGTTACAGCAGACTGGAAATTTGTTTGATTAGATGGAGAGGATAAAAGTGAGACGTGGAAGATTACAACTTCTGGTATACACACATACACATATGATAGAAAACAACTGGTTATTTAAAAAATATGTGGAAACGAATAAGGAAATATAAGTGTATATGATTCTGTTAGTGAGAATTTTAAATAGGAAGTAGTTCCCCCCTCCCTTTTTACCCTTTTGTAACTCACCCAAAGTGTGCCCCTTATGTTTGGACACAAAAGTCTTTACACAATGTCTGTCACGTGTGCTTTCCAACATGCACCCCCACCTGCCTCCCATTTACCTCTTTCTTTCCTTTTTTTCAGAGTCCCAAGAGCTGGTCCATTAAAAAATTCACTGATTGGCAAATGAATAGTAATATTACTGAGGCAAAGTAGTCTCTAGTATATTATTTGTCAAAAAGGATGACACCCCATCAGAAACTGATCTTCAATTATGTCTGGGTCCCACCCCAGGAGTAGGGTCTGCTAAGGACCTGTGGAACTGGCAGGACGACTGAAGAAATACAAAGTTAGGAATGACAATAAAGAAAGGGGCATGAGACACAGAATAGAATTTTTAAAGGTGGGAGCTCAGGGGACCACTGCCTATTTTTGGGTTCAAGCGAGTGGCCCCGAGTCTCTGTTCCACTCAGCTTTTATTGAAGTCTATCTGCCCAGGTCCTAAGGTGAGGAAGGGCACAAAGACACCAGCAGTTTCTCTGAGTGAGTGTATCAACTCCTATTGGTATTATAAATAACTTTAAGGATTTGAGTAGTTTTGAGGAATCTGAAACTTGAGCCTTGTGTGGGGGAAGCCTCCTGTCTGAAGTCTCTCACACAGATTCCTAGGAAGGTGCTAAACTCCCCTAGTTCCCTGTGGAGTAAAATGCCAGTGGCGTTAATCTCCTCTGAGGAATCCCCAGGAGAGAGGCATTTTCCTCTCATTACCACCACAGAGGATCTTCCTCTGCAATAAGGGATGTAAGCCTTCCTGCCTATATTTCAGGACTTGAGCTGTTGCCTTAGTCTCTGCCCCAGCCAAACACAAATCTCCACAAAGGGTATCTGCTTTGCCTGTTTAATGGGCAGGATTAAAGATGTGTCTTTTCTAGGTCTTGACAATCTCTTTTATGGCCACTATCTTCCTCAGAGTGTTCACAGATTCAGCAGGGGTATTTTTGTAAGCTATATCCCCAATAGGCCAGAGTTTCAGGAAAGGCCTGAAACTTGTTCAGGTAAGAAATTTAGCAATGCCTAGCTTAAAGGTAAATTAGCTGACTTTTTTTTGTTCTGACTCCTTCAGCTTACTTTTTAATTTTCCCTTTTTCTGGTTTTGCCCTCCCCTGCTGAGAATGGGGTCTTCTGTCCCCATTCTGCCTGCCCAATTCCATTTGGAAAACTTAATTAATAGTATTGATAAATTAAATTGACAGCCTTGTGAATGCTTTGCCATCAAGAGGACCTACATTCATAAAAAACTAAGTGGTTTAATGTATTTTAATATAAATTTTATGTCCAAAGTGTTATGCCCAGGAGTTCCCCAGAGACCACACAGCTAGATAAGCTGAATTTGCAAGGGAGTCTTTTTATTGAAGTCTTTTATTGAGACTGGAAACTGCCTCAGTATCCCAAAGAGGGTTTTCTGAGAGCAGCCCTGAATGCTTACGGGGTCAGACTTTTGAGTCTTGGTCTGCATCCTGGTTGGCACACATGCTGCACAGGTGCATCTGGGTAGGCTAGCAAGTAAGCAGTATACAGAAGCAGAATTTTTGCAGTTAGCTAGCCATAAATCTTTGTTTGAATATTTCCCCCCAATACATCTTAGTTTCAGTACTTCCTCCCCATACATCTTAGTTTCAGTGCTTTCCCCACCTGGTATTGTTTAAACATCAATCTGGGGACAGTTGGTACCTCCTGGTCCATTTCTCAGGGAGTTAGCTAAGCAAGAAACTGGGAGTGAACTAGATGCAAGAAATTAATTAATACTTTCCCATCTATCTTGGGAGTAAACTAGACTTACTTCATTTTTTCTGAAGGCTTACATTACAGAAATTTGCCAGGCATTAACTGGTATTTTTCCACTTTAGCCTAGGCCAGACACTCTCCTACTTTAGCCTAAGCCCACTAGGCCTAACAAAAGGTCTTATTCTTCTCCCGGCTTCAGCTTTATAACTGGTCCATAAAGCCCATGCCAGAGATTGTATACCTTAAACACCATACAACACATTAGTATGCATTTTCCAGGGCTGGCATGGATCTTTGACTGCAATGAAAATTGCTTTAGTGTAAAAATTTGCATATTTAAACATAATACTGGGACTGGGGAAAACATGCATAAAGTTAAAGAAGAAGTAACAAGTGATTTGGTTCTTTTCTAAAGGGGAAAAAGCATTCCAATGACTGAAAAAGGTATGTTAGTAAAGTTCTATTGACCAGAAATGAACATCTGTCACTACCCTACTGTAGTCAATAATCTCTCATGCATTACCTATGTTGTTCAGGGAATAAAAAATTATTGTTAACCCAATATGGCCTGTTAAAATGGAGGTCCATAGGGTGGTGTCTGTGGCTCAGCAGGTAAAGCACCTGCCACATATACTGAGGGTGGCAGGTTCAAACCCAACCCCAGCCAGCTAAAACAGCAGTGGTAACTGCAACAAAAAATAGTGGGGTATTGTGGCAGGCACCTATAGTCCCAGCTACTCGGGAGGCTAAGGCAAGACAATCACTTAAGCCCAAGAATTGGAGTCACTGTGAGCTGTGATGCCACAGCACTCTACTGAGAGAAATGGAATGTGACTCTGTCTCAAAAATAAATAAATAAATAAGTAAAAAAATTTAAAAAATTAAAAAAAAATAGTTGGGTTTGCAGCAGTGCCTGTGGCTCAAAGGAGTAGGGTATAGGCCCCATGTACCGGAGGTGGTGGTTTCAAACCCAGCCCCAGCCAAAAACTGCAATAAATAAATAAATAAATAAAAGGGGGTGGCTCCTGTGGCTCAAGGAGTAGGGCACCCACCCCATATACTGGAGGTGCTGGGTTCAAACCCATTCCCAGCCCAAAAAAAAGGAGGCCCATGTACTTTTTAATAGAACAATAAAATATTTCCACTTGATTAGATATCTACTTTTGTTCAGTTCTAATATTTAGCACGTGTTCTTAACTTACCACATCATTTGCACATCCCATATTCTTGGTTCACAATAATATTTTCTTTATTAAAGTTTTGTAATGTAAGGGAACCTATATTTTCTTATGATGACTTGATGTCTCTCACAAGCTCTGTACAAGTAACACAAAGGATAAAGTCCTGACATCTTTCTCAATTTCCATAAAAAGAACACTAATTTTCCCAATCATTCAATTTTGCCTCATACTGAGTTCACACTTAAATTTTTGACTGTGACTTTGGTTAAAAATTAGAAATACTTTTTGTTGTTCATTTTAATATTCATGATAAGGAAAAGGACCCTAATAGTTAATATGACACATAATTGTATGCATTTGTCAACACTGAAAAAACTATATGCTAAAAATAGAAACTTTTAATACATATACATTATATCTCAAGTATAAAATAAGTAAACAAATGAAAAAGAAACAAACTCTAGATTTCTTTAGTATGTATTAAGCCAAATGGCCAAATTCACATTCAAAATATGTTTCCTCCTGTATGTATATGGACAGTGATTGTGAGTTGTATGTGTATGTTTACTGTTACATGTTTGAAAATAGCAATTAACCTCCAGGTAACTTGATAATATATGAAAAGTTTTTATGGAATCTTAATCTGTACTTAATACTCCTCCCAGTTTATTACATAACTGTTTACTTGTTCAAGGCATGTACAGTGGGTCCTCTGTACTTGTATGTAAAAACCATTTGTAGATTCAAATAACTGTAAATTGAAAATCTTTGAAAAAATAATATAACAATAAAAATATATGAATAAAGTTTACCATAAAAACTTTTAACATAGCATTTACATTGTACTTGGCAGCCTAGAGATGATTTAAAGTATAAGAGCAGATGTGTACAGGTTGTACACAAATACTATGTACACCATTTTATACAAAGGACTTGAGCATCTGTGGATTTTGGCCTTTGCATAGGTCCTGGAATAAATCCTCTGCAGATACCAGCAGACAACCTCATTTTCAACTCTGCCTCTGGATTGTACTCCTCTTCAATACCCGAAACAATCCACAAATGAACAATTGCTCTTCTCAAGATTTTATATCCCTCACAGGAGATTCTATATTTCATCTTTGTATTCTAAGTATCTAACATTGTGTCTGTGAATACACAGGTCACTGCAAAAGTTTTGAGATACACAGAAATCAAGAAATGTAATATCCACATGCTCAAAAACAAATGAAGCCTTCCCAGCAATGCCAAGAAGCCAAGCAAGTTGAAACTTGTATGGATGCATCAGAAAGGATGCTGCTGATTGTTTTTCTTGGGAATGAAATAATGAACCATAACACAGTCTGTTTCAAAACTTTCATAGTCACCCACGTAGATGCTTAATGTATGTTTGACAAATAGCTTTATGCATAAAATAAAAAATATGAAGTAAAATATTAGAGACCATTAGGGATCTCATAATTTTCTTTCTTTTGTGTTAGCCTCAATTTGTGCTCGTAAATTATTTTCATAGAAATTAACAATCTGAATTAATTGTCAGTACTGACTAGTTATTACAAAGTAGTACTTTAGAATTACATACAACTGAATTTGTATTCTAGATCTACTACAAGGTATCCCATAGAAAGGTATTTAGAGTCTGGTTTTCTCACCTTTAAAATGGAAATAACTGTTGTCATAAAACCAAATATATTTCTAAAAATTAAGCACCTGAGCACACTGCCAGGCATTTAACAAATGCTTGATTCAAGGCACACATTATTTCTGCTATCACATGCCTTAGAAAATGTTATTATACAATTAAAGGTTATAAAAATAGAATGTGGCATATTTGATTTTCCCTCCAAATATTTTTTTCTTATGGAGCTTTCATTTGAATTCAAAATCTGAACACAATAGTCACAAAAAAGACTTATCAGCAATTTGGTGTTCAACATCCAGATATCTTAACTGTGAATAACTATCATTTATTTCAATTGCTACATATTTAAAATTAAATACATTTTAAATTAGATTTTCAAGTCTCAAGCTGGCATTAGTTGCTAATCATTTCATTCATTTATTTGGATAGAATTAATTCTCAAACACTGCAACTGAAATCCAAGGATCAGATAAATCCTTATCTATTAAAGGAAAGTGGACTGTATTTCTTCTTTATCTTGGTTGCATTAATAGTGAAAAATTTCTAGCAAGATGTCTGCCTTTGCAGAAGCTAAATGAAGTATGTGAGAAGAGCATCTGGGTAAAGGTTTGGAGCTTTTGACACTTTATTTAAATATGGAAATTAGACCTTTAGCTTTTTACCAAGCACTTAATATTCTCACACGATACACTTCATCATAAGAAAGAAGAAATTTAGAATAAAGACCACTAATTCTCTATCTTGACTGCATGTTGCAATCATCTAGGAAACTTTAAAACTTGCTGATGTTTCTATGTCTTGTCTCCAAAGATTCTGATTTAATTCACATAAGGTGTGGCCTGGGCACTCAAATTGTTAAAAGCTCCTAGGATGATTCTTAAATGCCATAAAGTTTGAGAATCACTGACCTGAAGAAAAGGGAATGAGGCAAAGTCTTCTCCTCCAACACCTGATTAAGGATAAGAAAAGAAGCTGCAGAATATGGTGATTCTCAAGTCAGCAGTTAACTACAGCGTGTTTCCTGGGCCATTTTCTCAATATCTAACTTGACAAGTGGCATGAACAGCCATGACAAATTGTTTAAAAAGCTTAACTACCTCAGATTTTCCTTTCCAAATAAATTTGTTTCCAAACTATATTAGTCTCCAAGGCGACTAAGGTATGGACAGTTTAAAGAACAGTATTTCTCTTCCAGAATTAATGAAAACCAGAAGGGTAATGATGATACTTGAATTTTAACTTCATCTCTACAATAAAATAGCATAACAAAACTAAATTTTAATGTTAAACATTCTATTATTGACAACACACTAAACAATGCAGTATAAAGTGGACCTATTTATATTTCTTTCCTGATATCAGAAAATTTGTTATCTATTTTACACGAGATATTCATAGCTAAAAATTCTGAATATATGAGATTCATCGCAATTCCTGCTCTCCACACCTCTGATTCCTGTGTTAAAGTCTGTTAAAAAGCAACAAGGTAATGTATAGTGTGCCCTCAAAGCTTTCAGAGTGAATAATATCCAGCTTTTCCGGTGTTCAGCACACTGCTTGGCGATAATGGTAATGATGAATTCCTGCACAGGCTTCCTCAGATATTAGGAAAATGGTTTCCTTTAACTCATATTAGATACTCACGTTTTACATCACTTGGCTGTCTTTAGAAAAATAGTCCTTAACAGCCAGAAATATTACTTCACTTAAACAACTATAGGTATTTTGCAACTAACACACTGTGTCTTGGAATTAAAAATATAAAGTAAAATAAATAAATGTGTCCCTTGTAGGTGTAGGCATAAGTTAGGCAGGGAATACTAACGTGACTTAAACTAGAGCTGTATCTCAATTTTATATGTACCTGATTTTGTAGTCATAGTAAATTCTTTGGAAGATTTGTATCTGTGCTACCAGAAAAACATTCCATTCGCTGAGCTTGCCAATGAAAGAGTCTTTGGGGAGCTCAGACTAAAGTTTTGATGAATGAAATACGTTGTTTATAGAATAATGCCAATGTAGAAAAAAGAACAACAAAATAATTGTGATGTGGTCAATAGGTCAACTTTGTTATTTTACTCAATGAGGTATAAGACAGAGAGAACTGACCTGGCTAAGATTCTTAACACTTTCAGAGTTGAAATACTAACATCAAGATCTGATTATTCTTCTTGCGTCTCTATTCACTTTTGTCTTGTATGCTACTGCCAAATTTTAAATCATATTATATTATTTATCTCATTTATATAACAAAAATACTTTCATTAAATATTTACCAAATTTCGGATACTATGTGCAACATAGATATAAGATACAATGGTGGTAACAAAATGACAATTTAGCTACTTTTAGTGTTCTTATATTCTTAACATAAAATCATGATTAAAATATGTACATAATTACAAAATTAATCTGAGAACTCTATATTACTTTCCACTCATGAGACCTACTTATTTTAATATTTCCCAGTCATGGTTTCCCATTGGGAAATATTAAAGAAAATATTACTTCCAATGGGATTAATTAGAGAATTAAAAGATAATTTTTTGGAAAGTGTTTGGCAAATAGAAGTGCTAAACAAGTAGGAGACTTCTCCAATGTAAATTTGGGGGTATTCCTCTTTTGAACAAACTCACATAAAGCCCAGCAGAAACCCTCTTTTCACACAGCTCCTTATTCCTGTCCTCTGTAAATATCCTCATTTTAGCCTGGTTGGCTTAATCTCTGCCATATTAGTTATATGTGCACATTTTCATCTTTTTTCATTTTGTTTATATTCTCTTCCTAACCTACAACTGTTTCCATCTTCCAGGAAAGTCTTCTTCATAACTCAATGTAAACTATTTTCTTTCCTTGACTTGAATGCTTCTATGATTACTTTTCCATTTCTGTTTCTTGTCAGATCACGTACTTTGATAAGGTCTTGATAGATCCTGCTTACTAACTAAATACTACTCTACTGTAGAGCAAAAATAAATACCTTGCTGTACCTCTTCTACTGCTATATAAGAAGAAGCTGTGTCTTCTTGACTGCACGACATTGGAGCTGAAATTTCTGTCTTGCTGACTTGGAAACAAGGAGGGGGGAGATAGGTCTCTGTTCATACAACACAGATTCTCACTGTTTCAGTTGATTTTCTTTTTTTTTTTTCTTTGCAGATTTTTTTGGTGGGGGCTGGGTTTGAACCCACAACCTCCAGCATAGGAGGCTTCCACCCTACTCCTTGAGCCACAGGCGCCACCCCTCAGTTGATTTTCTTGAATGATTTTTTGTTGTTGTTGTTATTTCCTGCATGTCCTTAGTACCAGTTCCAGAGATTTTAAATATATTTTTTAATTTTCATTTTGTTATTTTCTAGTTTTTAGTAGTTTTGCTGAGGAATATGTTATGTCGTCATGCTAGAAGTGGTACCGTAGAATCTATATATAGAACTACAAATCACATTTATGTTATGTGAAGTGATTTTCCATAGGAACTACTATAATCATAGGCCAATGAAATTGATTGACTCTCCAAATTAATACTTTATGTTAAAATTGAGATTAATCACTATCATGAAGTAGAAGATGATGAGATTTTAAATACTTCAGTTGCACTTTTAATAATTTATTATTCAGAATCAACATCTTTCACAATTTATAAGAGCAAAATGAAAAATTGGCACCACATTTCCCCTTAAATTAAATACAAAGCAAAACAATATTTTCAACCAGTAGGCCATGGCACACTGGTGTGCCATGAAAAGATCTTAGGTGTGCCATTAATTAAATGATTTCTTAAAAAGCTTAAAGCACAGTAAATATATTCTTTTTCATTCTTTTTTGGATCAACATAATGTAAGTGTCTTGACGAAGTTTATGAGTTCAAGTGAGTCATGAGATTAGAAAAGGTTGAAAAACATTGCAATAGATGCCAAGTATGTATTTGAAAAATTCAACATATTTTCATTTTTAAAACGCTCAAGAAATTAGATATAGAAGAAATATGCCTCAAAACAACCAAAGCCATATATGACAAGCCCACAGCTAATGTTATACTCTTCAGTAAAAAGCTGAAAGCTTTTCCTCTAAGATCACGAATAAGACTGGATAGCCACTCTTTCCACTTCTATTCAACATATTATCAAAAATCGGCTCGGCGCCTGTGGCTCAATCGGCTAAGGCACCAGCCACGTACACCTAAGGTGGCGGGTTCGAGTCCCCAGCCTGGGCCCGCCAGACAACAATGATGGCTGCAACCAAAAAACAGCCGGGCGTTGTGGCGGGCGCCTGTGGTCCCAGCTACTTGGGAGGCAGAGGCAGGAGACTCGCTTGAGCCCAGGAGTTGGAGGTTGCTATGAGCTGTGATGCCATGGCACTCTACCCAGGGGGATAGCTTGAG
>CAUYQV010183239.1:0-17324 GCA_963574575.1 Galagoides demidoff
AGGTCCCAGTAGTGCACTTTTGATGTTGCTTCAATTGCTTGGGGAGTCCCCCTCATAAAAATTTCACCCAGGCTTATTTCTTCAAGTGTTTTCCCTACACTTTCTTCTAGTATTTTTATAGTTTCATGTCTTAAGTTTAAATCTTTGATCCAGTGAGAGTCAATCTTAGTTAGTGGTGAAATGTATTGATCCAGTTTCAGTCTTCTGCAGGTCACCAGCCAGTTCACCCAGCACCATTTGTTAAATAGGGAATCTTTTCCCCACTCCATGTTTTTAATTGGCTTGTCAAAGATCATATAACGGTAAGTAGCTGGGTTCATCTCTTGGTTCTCTATTCTGTTCCATACATCTACCTCTGTTTTTGTGCCAATACCATGCTGTTTTGATCACTATGGATTTATAGTATAGTCTGCTTTGTTTTTATTTCTGAGTAATGTCTTTGCTATTCGAGGTTTTTTCTGATTCCATATAAGATGAAGTATTATTTCTTCAAAATCTTTAAAGTATGACAATGGAACTTTAATAGGGATTGCATTAAAATTATGTATTGCTTTGGGTAGTGTGGACATTTTAACAATGTTAATTCTTCCCAGCCATGAGCATGATATGTTTTTCCATTTGTTAACATTTTCAGCTATTTATTTTCTTAGAGTTTCATAGTTCTCTTTATAAAGGTCTTTCATGTCCTTTGTTAGGTAAACTTCCAGATATTTCATCTTCTTTGGCACACTGTAAACAGAATAGAATTCCTGACTATTTTTTCAGCTTGACCTTTGTTGGTATATATAAAGGCTACCAATTTATGAGTGGTAATTTTGTAACCTGAGATGCTACTGTATTCCTTGATCATTTCTAAGAGTTTTATAGTAGAATCCCTGGTATTTTCCAGGTATACAATCATGTCATCTGCGAAGAGTGAAAGTTTAATCTCTTCTGATCCTATATGGATACCCTTGATTACCTTTTCTTCCCTAATTGTGATGGCTAAAACTTCCATTACTGTGTTAAAGAACAATGCAGACAATGGGCAACCTTGCCTGGTTCCTGATCTGAGTGGAAATTATTTCAGTTTAACTCCATTTAGTAAGATATTGGCTGTGGTTTTGCTGTAGATAGCCTCTATCAATTTGACAAATGTCCCTTCTATGACAATTTTATTTAGTGTTCTGATCATGAAAGGATGCTGGATGTTATCAAAAGCTTTTTCTGCATCAATTGAGAGAATCATATGGTTTTGTTTTTTAATTTGTTTATGTGATGAATTACGTTTATAGATTTATGTATGTTGAACCATCCTTGAGATCCTGGGATAAAACTCACTTGGTCGTGGTGTATAATTTCTTTGATGTCTTGCTGGATTCTGTTTATTAGGATCTTGTTGAATATTTTTGCATCAATATTCATTAGTGATATTGGTCTGTAATTTTCTTTCTTTGTTGGGTCTTTTCCTAGTTTAGGGATCAAAGTGATGTTTGTTTCATAGAATTTGTTGGGTAGTATTCTGTCTTTTTCTATATTTTGGAAAAGGTTAAGTAGTATAGGTACTAGTTCCTCTTTAAAGTTTTGGTAGAATTCTGATGTGAAGCCATCTGGTCCTGGGCTCTTCTTTTTAGGGAGATTTTGTATAGTTGATGCTATTTTAGAACTTGATATAGGCCTGTTCAACATTTCCACTTCATTCTGGCTAAGTCTTGGAAGGTGGCATGCTTCCAAGTATTGGTCAATTTCCTTCAGATTTTTATATTTCTGAGAATAAAGTTTCTGGTAATATTCATTAAGGATTGTTTGAACTTCTAAAGGGTCTGTTGTTATTTCATCTTTACCATTTATGATTGATGAGAATAGTGATTTTACTCTTTTTTTCTTGGTTAGGTTGGCCAAAGGTTTATCTATATTATGGGCCTTTCCAAAAAACCAACTTTTTGATTTATTGATCTGTTGTGTACTCCTTTTGTTTTCAATTTCATTTAATTCTTCTCTAATTTTGGTTATTTCTTTTCTTCTGCTGGGTTTGGGATTGGAGTGTTCTTCCTTTTCAAGTTGTTTGAGATATCCCATTAAGTTGTTAGCTTCCTCTCTTTCCTCTTTCTTGAGGAAGCCTTGCAGTGCTATAAATTTCCCTCTTAGGACTGCCTTTGCAGTATCCCAGAGGTTCTCGTAACTCATAGCGTCATTATAGTTTTGTTCCAAAAATTTGGTAATTTCCTTCTTGATCTAGTCTCTGATCCACCTATCATTCAGCATAAGTTTATTTAGCTTCCATGTTTTTATATGAGTCTGCAAATCACTGTTGTTACTGAGTTCAACTTTTATCCCATGATGGTCTGAGAAGATGCAAGGAATAATTTCTATTCTTTTAAATTTTCTGAGTTTAGATTTGCAACCTAAAATGTGGTCAATTTTTTAGTATGTTCTGTGGGCCAATGAGAAAAATGTATATTCAGTTTTGTTAGGATGAAATGTTCTGTAGATGTCCATTAAATCCAAATACTGAATGGTTAAGTTTGAATCAAAAACTTCTTTGCTAAGCTTCTTGTTGGAGGATATATCCAACACTGCCAAAGGAGTATTAAAATTTCCAACTATGATGGAGCTGGGATAAATCAAGTTGCTCATGTCTATTAGGGTATCTCTTATAAATTGAGGTGCATTCTGGTTGGGTGCATAAATATTGATGATTGAAATCTCATCGTATTGAGTATTACCCTTAACAAATATAAAGTATCCATCTTTATCCTTGATTAATTTTGTTGGTTTAAAGCCTATTGTATCTGTGAATAAAATTGTAATGCCTGCTTTTTTCTGCTTTCCATTTGCCTGGAATATAGATGACAATTCCTTCGCCTTGAGTCTATATTTGTCTTTTAGGGTGAGGTGGAATTCTTGTATGTAGCAGATATCTGCCATGAGTTTTTATATCCAGTCAGCCAGCCTGTGCCTCTTTAGATGGCAATTTAACCATTCACATTGATTGAGAACATTGATAAACCTCGTATAATTTTGGGTAACAAGTTTTTCGAAAGTCCAGAGGACATCTCTAAACTTTTTGCCACTCTGGTAATTGGAATTTGATCAAAATTTTCTGTGTGAGTTTACGTATGTGATGGAGGATTGTGCTCGTCTTTATGGAGGATAGGTCTGAGAATATCCTGGAGCGCTGGTTTAGTTATGGCAAATTTCTTCAATGTCTGAATGTCATTAAAGTATTTTATTTCTCCATCATAAATGAAACTCAGTTTAGCTGGATATAGGATCCTGGGTTGAAAGTTATTTTGTTTTATTAGGATAAAAGTCAATGGCCACCCTCTTCTAGCCTGAAAGGTTTCAGCAGAGAGACCTGCAGTCATTCTAATATCCTTTCCCTTTTAGGTTATGGTTTTCTTACATCTGGCTGCTTTTAGAATTTTCTCTTTCATATTAACTTTAGTGAAGTTAATTATGGTGTGCCTGGGGGATGTCTTATTTGGGTTGCGTAGTGCTGGGGTTCTGAAACTGTCCGTTATCTGCATTTCAGAATCTCTTGGCATGTCTGGAAAGTTCTCTTTCATAATTTCATTAAGTAGAGCCTCTGTGCGTTGTGAAGCCACTTCATCACCTTCAGAGATTCCTATAATATGAATATTAGTTTTCTTTGAATTATCCCAGAGCTCTCTGAAAGAGTGATCGGTTTTTGCTTTCCATTTCTCTTGATCCTTGTGTGCTTGGGAACATTGAGAAGCTTTGTCTTTAGTGTCAGAGATCCTTTCTTCTGCCTGCTCCATTCTCTTACGAAGGGATTCTACCATATTTTTCAGATCTTTGAGGGCTGCAACCTCTTGCCTCAGTGTTTCAAAATCTTTTGTCATTTTATCTTTGAAATTTTTGAATTCTTGAGACATTTTTTGAATAATTTCTTGAAACTTTTTTTTTTATTGAATGGTAACTGTGTACATTAATGCACTTCTGGGGTACAGTGTGGTGTTTTCACACACAATCCAAAACACTTCCATCAAACTGGTTAACATAGCCTTCATGCCATTTTCTTAGTTGTTGTGTTAAAACGTTCATATTCTACTCATAGAAAGATTCACTTGTGCTCTTGTAAGATAAACCACAGAAGTGAGACATCTTTTGAATCATTTTGTGAAATTCTAATTCCCTCCTCTCTTCTATTCTGGTAATCTTATTTGTTATCCAAATTCTGAACTTGATTTCTGAGATGTTAGCCATCTGTTTATGGATAGGATCTTCAATTACATGTGCCCCATCCTTCCTTGGGGGAATTTGATCTACTCTGGTTATTTGAATTACCAGAGTTTTCCCACTGATTCTGCTTCATGCTGAATTTTCACCATGTGGGGACCGTACCAGAACCTTTCAGTCAGTGGCCTCCACTGGAGAAGATGCCGGCTTCCACTGGTTGCCCAGAGAGGCAGAGTATGTCTGCCCAGAAGAGCCTGAGGGCTGTGAGCCTTGTTGTTCCCACTGCTGTGGATCCTGTTCTTCGCCTTGGGGTACCCCTATTCTAGTATGATTCCCTCTCAACTGACTATCCTCTCATAGTTCTTGGGTGGCTGGCTGGGGATGCTGGGAGCATATAGCTCTGGCAATTCTGGGCCCACCCAGTGAGGGTGCCAGGAGTGGGGAATGCCTCCACTGCCACCCGCAGGACTCGTTGCTCTATCAAGCATTTCTGGGCATGCCCAGAGCCAGTACCATTTATTGAAGAATCTGTCCTTTCTTCACTGTATGTTCTTGACATTTTTGTCAAAAATAAGTGTGGATTTATTTCTAGTTCCCTACTCTGTTCCATTGGTCTATGTGTCTGTTTAGGGGCCAGTACCATGCTGTTTTGCTTATAACAACTCTGTAGTATAATTGAAGTCAGGTAACTTGATTCTTCTAGTTTTGTTCTTTTTTCTCAGGATGGCTTTAGCTATTCTGAGTCTTTTGTGATTCCATATAAATTTTAAGATTATTTTTTCTATTTCTGTGAAGAATGTCATCAATATTTTGAGGAGGACTGCATGAATCTATAGATTGCTATAGGTGGTATGAGCATTTTACAAATATTTATTCCCCAAAACCATGAGCGTGGAATATATTTCTACTTTTGTCATCATCATGATACATTTTTTTCATCAATACTTTAGTTTTCAGTATGGAGATCTTTTACTTCTTGGCTAACTTTATTAATAAGTATCTTATGTTATTTGTAGTTATTATAAATCTGATTACTTTCTTGGTTTTATAGATTGTTTACTGTTGGCATATAGAAATGCTAGAGATTTTTGTATGTTGATTTTGTATCCTGCAACTTTACAGGCTTCTATAGTTTCTATAGAAATATAATCATATTGTTTGCAAACATGTTGCTGTGGTGAAAGTGGACATCCTTTTTTTTGCTCCAGAAACAAGAAGAAAGGGTTTCAATTTGTCCCAATTCAGTGTGATACCAGTTGTAGGTTTCTCATATATGGCTTTTATCATGTTGGGGTTAGTTTCTTCTATAGCTAGTGTACAGAGAAGTTTATCAGGAAGTGATGTTAAATTTTATTGAATGATTTTTTTATCATTTGAAATTATCATAAGGTTTTTGTTTTTAATTCTGTTGGTGTATCACATTGATTGATTTGTATGTTGAAACTTCCTTGCATCCTTGGGATAAATCTCACTTGATCATGATGAGTAATATTTTTAATGTGTTGTTGAATTTGGTTTGCTAGTATTTTATTGAAGAGTTTTGCATCTATGTTCATTAAAGGTGTTGATCTATATTTTTCTGTTTTTTTCTGTTGTGTCTTTATCTGGTTTGGTATCAGGGTCATAGAGGTCTCATAGAACAAGTTTGGGAGTTCTTTCCTCCTCAAAATATCACAAATTGGATTTGGGATTAATTCTCCTGTGAATGCTTGGTAGAATTCAGCAGTGAAGCCATCATGTCCTGGGCTTTCCTTTGAAGGGAGTCTTTTTGCTACTACTTCTCTCATTACTTGCTATTGGTTTATTCAGGTTTTGGATTTCTTCCTTGTTCAATCTTGGTAGCTTTTATGTGTCTAGGAATTTATCTATCACATTTTCCAATTTATTAACATATAGTTACTCAAAGTAGATTCTCATGATCCTTTGCATTTTTCAGTGTCAGATGAAATGTTTTCTTTTTCATTTCTTATTTTATTTATTTGAATAGTCCCTCATTTTTTTCTTAGTCTGGCTAAAGATGTGTAAATTTTGTTTATCTTTTCAAACACAACTTTTTGTTTTATTGATCTTTTATATTTGGGGGGATTCTGTTTCATTTATTTCTGGTCTGGTTTTTATGATTTCTTTTTGTCTACTAATTTTGGGTTTTGCTTGCTCTTGTTTTTTCAGATCTTTGAGAGTCATCATTCAGTTTTATATTTGAATTTTTCTCTTTTTTGATACAGGCAGTTATTACTATAAACTTTTATTGCTGCTTTTTTTTTTTTGCATTTCATAGGTTTTAATATGTTATGCTTTCATTTTCATTTGTATTGAGAATTTTATTTGAATCTCTTCATTGACCCACTGTCATTTGGGAGCATATTGTTTGATTTCTATGTATTTGTATATTTTTCGATTTTCCTCTTGGGTTTCTAGTCTTATTCTAATATAGTCAGAAAAAATAATTGGAATGACTTTAGTTTTTTTGTCATTTGACATTTTTGAGACTTATTTTGTGGTCTAACATATGGTCTATCCTTGAAAATGATCCATGAGTGGAGGAGAATAATGTCTTTTCTGTTGCCTGTGAATGATATGTTCTGTAAATATGTATTAGGTTCATAGTCTATAGAGCAGAATAAGTCCTATGTTTCTTTTCCTGATTTTGTGTCTGGATGATCTATCCCAGTGATGAAAGCAGAGTGTTGAGACCTTCAGTAATTATTATATTGTGGTCTATCTCACTTTTAGCTCTGATAATATTTGCTTTTTGTATCTGTATGCTTCAGTGATATATATGTATGTATATGTGTGTGTGTGTATATATAAATTTATTTATAGAATTGTTATATCTAATTCTTGAAGTGACTTCTTTATCATTATATAATGACCTGCTCTTTCTCTTTTTGTAGTTTTAAAATCTGTCTTATCTGATAGAAGTACAGCTAGTTCTGTTCCTTTTTGGTTTCCATTTATGTGGAATATCATTTTCCAGCCCTTTATTTTCAGTCCATGTGCATCTCTATAGGTGAAGTGGATATCTCGCAGACAGCATATGAAGTCTGACAATTAAGTTCACAAACTCATTTTAGAAAACATGCTACGTACATCATTGCTAAATGTCAATGTCAATGTACTCCACTTGGGAAGTTATGCACTGATGTCAGCTCCTAGACCACCCTTCAAAGTAATTTTGGAACTCTTTGCCTGGAATCTCCATCATAGCTGCCATCTTACAAGGGTTTGACAATTAAGTCTGTGAATTGATTCTAGAAAAAGTGCTACATACCTCCTTGCTGTATATCACATGCTATTGCCAGATGGCCAAGAAGAGTATTTTAAAGGTGACCATAGTGATATTCAAGGATGCACTTTTTCTAGGATGAATTAATGATCTTCATTGTCATTCCTCATTTATAGTTGGTTCATTTTTTTTTTTATTCCTCCAGTCACTCCATTATTTCACTGTAAAATTTAGTCCATTCAGTGTCAATGTTATTATTGACAAGTAAAGATCTACTTTAAAAAAAAAAAGGCTAATCCCATGCTGCTATTTGATTTCTGGTTGTTTTGTGGTCCTCTCTTTCTTTCTTTCTTTCTTTCTTTCTTTCTTTCTTTCTTTCTTTTTTTTTTTTTTTGGAGACAGAGCCTCAAGCTATCCCCCTGGGTAGAGTGTCATGGCATCACAGCTCATAGCAACCTCCAACTCCTGGGCTCAAGTGAGTCTCCTGTCTCAGACTCAAAGTAGCTGGGACTACAGGTGCCCACCACAATGCCCGGCCATTTTTTGGTTGCAACCATCATTGTTGTTTGGTGGGCCCGGGCTGGGGATTCGAACCCACCACCTTAGGTGTATGTGGCTGGTGCCTTAGCCACTTGAGCCACAGGCATCGAACCAGTCCTCTCTTTCTTTCTTTTCCTTCCCATCTTCCTTTGTTAAAAATGATTTTCTTTGGTAGTTATTGAGGGGCCAAATACAGCCACACAAAAACCCTTTCCCCTTCCCCTCATCCTCCTCTCTTCCTAAGACAAGACACAAAGGATTTGACTAGCTGACCCCCTAAGAAGTTCCTTCCAAAAGATCCTAACCTGATAGGCAATGCGTGGAATGTGCCTACCCACTTTGGCCTTTATAAAAGGCATCTCTAATTGTGCCCCCACCCCCGCAGATGTCATCCTTGCACTGCCCAGGAGAGTCATCTTACTCTTTCAATAAAGCTGACCTAAACATCTCTCCTACTCTGGGTGCAATTGTTTACACCTTCCAGTAGTGTGTTTTAATTTCTTCCTTATTATTATTAGTGAATCTTTTGTAGGATTTTTGATTTGAAGTTAGCATAATGCTTGCCAAAAAACCCCACACAGCTTATAACCAATTATTTTCAACATATTATAACTCTCTTTATAAGTAAACAAACAAGGAAAGAGAAAACTTACAGAATTTCTACCCTTTAACCGAACCCTCCTACTTTTTAACTTTTTGTTGTTTTCATCATATCTTTTAATACTATTTATCTCTGAAAAAGTCATTGTAGTCATTTTTGAAAGGTTTGAATTTTAGTCTTCCTACTCAAAGATTTAAGTGACTTATACAGCACAATTCCAGAAATAGGGTATTCTGTATTTGTGAGTATTCTGTACTTGTGTATTTATTGTTACTAGTGAGTGTACAACTTCAAATGATTTCTTCTTATTTATTAATGCCTTTTTATTTCAGATTGAAGAACTCCTTTCATCATTTCTTATAAAACAGATATGGTGTAATAAAATGACTCAGCTTTTGTTGGGCTGGGATTATCCTTGTTTCTCCCTCATGTTTGAAGGGTATTTTTTGTAGGATATAATATTTTAAAGTTAAGGTGTTTTTCTCCTTCAATTCTATGAACATTTCACCACTGTCAAATAGCCTGTAAGGTTTCCAATGAGAAGCCTGCTTCCTGACATATTGAAGCTCTTTCATATGTTTTTCCTTTTTTATTTTTTCTTTCTTCTCTTAGGACCTTTTCTTTATCCACAACTTTTGGAAACTTGATTATTGAATGCCTGAGGTAGTCTTGTTTGAGTTAAATCTGCTTGGTGTCCTATGACCTTCTTTTACCTGTGTGTTAATATCTTTCTCTAGGTTTGGAAATTTTTCTGTTCTTATTTCTTTGAATTAATTTTCTACCTCAATATCTTTTTCAATTTCTGCTTGAAGGACAATAACTCTTAGATTTGCCCTTTTGAGACAATTTTTCTGATCTGATAGGCTTACTTTCTTATTGTGTATTGCTTTTCCCTTCCAACTGTGTATTGATGGGAATATAGATTGATATAGACATTATGGAAAATAGCATGGCTTAGGAAATAAAATAACTGTCATATAAGTCAGGAATCTGCTTCTGAACATATACCCCAACAGAAAATCACCATTTTGTAAAGATATCTGACCTCCCATGCTCATTGCAGCATTATTCACACTAGTCAAGATATAGAAACTACCTATGTGTACATCAATGGGCCCTAAAGAAATTCTGTCATAAAAAAGTTGTGATTACATTGGGTCCATTCAGATAATCCTGGGTTCTTAACTTAATTACATCTGCACAAAGCCTTTCATCCCCACAAGATACAATAAAGAGGTTTCAGTGAATGGATCCTGGATATTTGGGTTCACTATTCAGGCTACTATATATGTTCTGCCCTACATGATAAGGAAGAATGACCCCAAGAATAGAACCATAGGCCCAGAGTTCAGGGCTAAGAGCCACAGAGACTTGAAACCTAGTGGAATATGCTCAGCTGAATTTCAAAATCATTTGAAGGCAGTGACTACTTTTTATCCCTCATTTTTTTCCACGTTTCAATGAAAATGTCTAGAACTTCTACTCTATACCTGTTTAACCATTGTATATTAGGAGCAGATAACTTGTTTTCTAGTTTAACAGTTCCAAATGTGGGGAGAAATTTTGTCTTACAAAGGGGTATATTCAGAACCTCACTCTTCCACTTCTAAATTTATTTAGATTTTTGGTCAATTTCAGTTCTTATAGTTGTGAGATTGAGGTTTCATTTCCTTTATGACTGTCAGCTAGGTGGCTAGAGGCTACTTGGATTCTTTAACCTGCTATTCACCAAACTATGTCAGCAATGGTAGGTCAAGTTCTTTTCACTTTTGAATCTCTTTGACTCTCCTTTTTTCACCTCTCTCACATTCCAGCCAGAGAGTGCTTGTTTTTAAGGGCTTGTATGTTTTCATTGGACCCAACAAAATGATTTTGAATCATTTTACTATTTTAAGGTCCATAAGACTTTAATAAATACATCTACAATATCTCATTTTCATGTAATATAAAACATTTCCAGGTTCTATGGGTTAGGATATAGATATCTTTAGGGTTTCATTTTTTCCTACTACAGTCTGATTTTCCCAAAAGATTCACATCTCTCCCAAAATAATTCTACTCTTCTCAAGGTCCCCAAAAGTTTCATCCTCTTGAATCATCAAATCAAAGTTGATAATAAAGAGTATGATAATAAAAGGATATTAAAGAATTCATTTTTATAGGTTTTATAAATGTTATTTGAAGTAGTCTATTTTAAGTGATAAAAATAGCTCTAATAATATACATTCTCATTACAGATAAAACAGTCTTATTAATTTCATAATTCTTGTACCTTCTCAGTCTCTATTCCAGATCCTTTATTTCTCTTATACAATTACTGGATGAAGGATATGGCAATAGTTACAAGTGTTCTGGCAATATTTTTCATCATACTACTCTCATTTTTATTCTTGACACTAAAGGTAAGTGGACAGGAAGAGTCACAAATCTAAGACTCTCTCTCTTCCAGTACATATTTATTTTCTATTCCTTCATAAAGTCCCCATTTCTGGCTATTTATTAGTCCAAGGTTCATCCTGTTTCCAGAGGGAAACAATGTAAGTCCCAAAGTATGTTATTTCAAGTTATGCTTTAATTGTCTAAGGTTATGTTGTAATTTGTCCCTTTATGAGTAAGCTTATTTCTATTTCAAGGGTACAATCAAAAGGTAGCTCAGGGCACTTTCCCCCTGCCCTTTAGTTAATGACATTTAGAATCATAACTATCCTCAAATTTGTCACTCTCCTTCTACAACATGTAGGTTATTTTTGGTTGATGTCTTCATCTCCAGAGGGCTCCACAAAAGAATATACTGCAGCACATTTTGTGACATTGCTTTCCATGTATATCATGTAAGGCTGACCTTATGTATTCCATTCTTTGAAAACTACCAATCCTCAATCTACATCGACATTTTTTAAGTCTGTTCACCCTGCTTACTGTTTTTGTTCAGCCAGAGAATTTCAAGTAATAGATATTATGCTGGAAATGCTCTGATTTTATTCCCGATTTTTTGATTCTGATATAGATGAGGGCCCAAAAATTTTCAGATATAAGATATTGTCCTTTAACTTCATGTAATCGGATTGCAATTGATGAGTCCATAAATATGTTTTCATTACTTTCTTGGCATTATTTCATTAAATGAATATTAAACATCTTATATATGCCACTGGATGTTTGAAAATGACAAGGCATGTTGAATTACAATAGAAAAGATGTCTTGAGCTTACAATTTTAGCATTCCAAATAATTTCTCACATGTAAGAGCAAAATATAGGGCCTGACTTATAAAATGCCCTATTACTGTTGAGTGTGTAAAAATTATTTATGAAAAATGGTCCCCTAATGGACATGAAAATATATAAAAATTATATAAATAACTATAAAAATAAATATAAGAAGCAAAATAAATCAATCAGTTAAATACTAATTTAGAAATAAATAGTAATAATATGGCTACAAATGTAATAACTATTTAAAGAAAATAATTTGAAAAATATATTTATAACCTAATCACTGAATATTAATGGCTGGTGATGTCACAGTAATGGAAATTACCAGGGAATATGCTTTTGTGGATGTAAGAACTTGATGAAAGAGCAGCACTATAACTGTGATGTCTTTTTGCCAAAAAATAAACAAACAGAAAACTTAATAAATCTCTATTCCTAGATACACTTCAAGGAAGAATCCAAAGTATATTAAACAACATAACAGAGATACAACTGTCAAACATCAGAAACATGGGAAGCACTGCCAATTGTATACGCTGGAAACACTACCAAACAAATGATTCAAGCTTTTCAAGGTTTATAAGAAAATAAAATGAGAGAGAAGGAAGAAGAGCCTATACCTAAGGAGATGTTATAGACATATCAATAAATGATAATCTGTTCAAATATTTGGATGTCGAGGGTGGAGGGAAGATGGTGGACTGGAGCCAGCTTTCCACAGAGGCTCCTATCCAGAAGGAGCGTTAAAAAACAGAAGTTTAGCAAGTAAGCTGGTGGTTTGGAACTGAGCCAAGATAGAAGGTTGAAGAACACACATCAACCCTGCTGAGGCAAGCTACGACCTCACAGATACAAATAAAAGGTACAAAATCCACTGCCAAGCAGATAGGAGTCCCCTCCCCCATAAGAAGGGCTTGTAAACAAGCAAGTAGAGTCCAAACATCCTACCATTCTATCCCATGGGGGATACACTCTAAAAACCGGACCACCTACCCCTACTAGGGTGCCTTGGCACTCTCCTGCCAGGCATAAAAATGTATAAAACTGTACAAATTCTCTACCTTCAATTCTGAGCTACCAGCAATCCCCTCCACTCTCACCCAGAGGTGTGGCAGCCTGACCTCCATGGAGTCCAGATTCTTGGGCATTTTCTCCAGAGGTGTGGACAGGGCAAGAGCTGTTGTTGGTCTGTGCTTATTCTGTGGCACGGGACTAAGAAGAGGACAGTCAACTGAGAGGGAACCATACAGGAGCAGCAGTGCCCAGAGGCACAGAGAAACAGCCATAGTGGCGGGAACAATAGGGCTCATACCCATGGGGCTATTCCAGACAGACATGCCCTCTCTCTCTGGGCAACCAGAGGAAGCTGGACATCTTCTCTGCTGGCAGCCACTGGCCAAATGGATCTTGGATGGAAACACAGACCCCATGACTAAAGGATATGCCTGAGGCAGTAGCAGGCAGACTTCCAGGGCAGGGCTGAGCCAGAGGACTGCTTTAGTGAGCCTAAGATGCACCTGACCATTAGGGGATCATAGCTGAAACAAAGGCAGGCAGGCAGAGGTTGGAACTGACAGCTGAGTGTGAGCTCTAACTGTGCCAGCCCCAACACAAACTGCAGCCGAGACCAGGTCTGATCCACAGAAGAATATAACCAGGACAGAAACAAATTCTGCTAAGTTGTTCTATTCTGCCAGCAAAATCAGTCAGGGGTGGGCTGGAACTGAGTGAACCACCCCAGCCTCCATTAAGCACCTGAGGTTGTCAGGCCTCACCTCCCCCTGCTGGATAGTGGAAGAGAGCAGCAGCCTGGCTGAGGAGACATAGATCTCCCTGTGACTCAGGCAGGCATAAACCCCTGCAGCATCTGCTCATTGGAGGGAACTGGGTTACAGCCCTGTGGGGTTATCAGTGACTGGGTGGGTACAAGGTGGGGAAGGAGGCAACAACCTTCCCGGACTAATTTATTTGCTGGGTGGGGTTCTTCTAACCTCATGGAGCACAGGAGTGAGTCATATTTGAGCTGCCAGCAGACTCCTGCTATCAAGTTGCCAAAGACCTTTAGAACTCTCCCACCTGAGACTGGTGCTGACTGGGACAATTGATTTTTGACCTCTTGAACTGGGCCAGTCACCTGAGACCAGTCATCCAAAGCGGTACCAATCACAATCATCCAAAGTGGTACCCTGGGTGTGTGGTTGTGGAAAGGTTTGATTTTCCTTTTACAATTGTTGCCTGTGGGGTGGGGTGGGGTTACTTAATTGCTGGTATTTCTCCACAGCTGAGACTTCAACCCAGAGTAACTGATTCAATAGGGTAGGACACAGACCAGCTGAAAAGAAGACAGAGCCTCTTAGCCCCACCATACCAAGCAGGCCCCCAGTTTTTCAGGCCATAGCACTGTATGGGTCCTTGGCAAAGCTCTTGGGGAAAAGCTACAGACACCAATCCCAGTTTTTGGGCAAACGGCTAGTTAATCACTACTCCTGGAGCCCCCAACCCAACTTCTCCTTTTCTGCTCATCTAGCCACATGGCATAAAATAATTATGGGCAGAATCAGTGGAAAAATTCCAGTAACATAAAAACCAGAGTAGATCAGCTCCCCCAAGGAAGAATACGATGGATACAACTAAAGACCCTATTTATAGACAAATGGCTGAGATGTCAGAAATTGAATTCAGAATTTGGATTGCAAATAATATTAATAGAATAGAGGCAAAGTTGGAATTATAAATTCAAGGAGTATTTCAAAAGTTGTCTCAAGAATTCAATGAATTCAAAGACAACATCACCAAAGATTTTGACACACTGAGACAGGAATTTGCAGCCCTCAAAGATCTGAGAAACATAATGGAATCCTCAGTAACAGAATGGATCAAGCAGAAGAAAGGATCTGACATTGAAGACAAAGCTTTTGAATGCTCCCAAGCTTTCAAAGAGGAAGAGAAATGGAGAGCAAAAATGGATCATTCTCTCTGAGAGCTCTGGGATAATTCAAAGAAAACTAATATTTGCCTTATAGGAATCCCTGAAGGTGACGAAGTTGCTTTGCAAAGCACAGAAGCTATTCTTCATTAGATTATGAAAGAACTTTTCAGACATGCCAAGAGATTCTGAAATTCAGATAGCAGACAGTTTCAGAACCCAGGCATGACTCAACCTGAATAAGACATCCCCCAGGCACATCATAATTAACTTCACTAAAGTTAATATGAAAGAGAAAATTCTAAAAGCAGCCAGATGTAAGAAAACCATAACCTACAAGGGAAAGGATATTAGAATGACTGCAGATCTCTCTGCTGAAACCTTTCAAAATAGAAGAGGGTGGTCATTGGCTTTTAATGTCCTAAAACAAAATAATTTTCAACCCAGGATCCTGTATCCAGCTAAACTGAGTTTCATTTATGATGGAGAAATTAAATACTTTAATGACCTTCACATGTTGAAGACATTTGCCATAACTAAACCAGCTCTCCGGGATATTCTCAGACCTATCCTTCATAATAACCAGCACAATCCTCCACCACAAAAGTAAACTCACTCAGAAACATTTGATCAAATTCTAACTTCCATACTGGTGAAAGGATTAAAAATGTCCACTGGAGTTTTGAAAAACTCAATACCCAAAATTAAACCAGGCTTATCAATATTCTCAATAAACATGAACAGCTTAAATTGTCCTCTAAGGAGGCACAGGTTGGCTGACTGGATACAAAAACTCAGGCCATATATCTGCTGCATACAAGAATCTCATCTTACCTTAAAAGATAAATATGGACCCAGGGTGAGGGGATGGTCATCTACATTCCAGGCAAATAGAAAGCAGAAAAAAGCAGGTGTTGCAATTTTATTCACAGATACAATAGGCTTTAAACCAACAAAAGTATTTCATATTTGTTAAGTGTAATACTCAAAATGATAAGATTTCAATTATTAATATTTCTGCAGCCAACCAGAATGCAACTCAATTTATAAGAGACACTCTAACAGACACGAGTAACTTGATTTCCTCCAAGTCAATAATAGTTGGAGATTTTACCACTCCTTTGGCAGTGTTGGATAGATTCTCCAATAAGAAGCTAAGCAAAGAAATTTTAGATTTAAACTTAACCATTCAACATTTGGATTTAACAGACATGTACATAACACATTATCCTAACAAAATTGAATTCTTCTCATCAGCCCATGGAACACACTCCAAAATTGATCACATCTTATGTCACAAGTCTAACCTTAGCAAATTTAAAAGAATAGAAATTATTCCTTGTATCTTCTTGGACCGTCATGTAATAAAAGTTGAACTCAGTAACAATAGGAATATTCATACTCATGCAAAAACTTGGAAGCTAAATAACCATATGCTGAATGATAGCTGTGTCAAAAATGATATTAAGAAAGAAATTACCAGCTCTGCACCAGTGGCTCAAGTGGCTAAGGTGCCGCCAGCCACATACACCTGAGCTGGCAAGTTCGAATCCAGCCTGGGCACACCAAACAACAATGATGGCTGCAATCAAAAAATAGAGGGGTGTTGTGGCAGGTGCCTGTAATCCCAGCTACTAGGGAGGTGGAGATAGGAGAATCACTTGAGCCCAGAAGTTGGAGGTTTCTGTGAGCTCTGATGCCACAGCATTCTACCCAAGGTGATAGCTTGAGTCTCTGTCTCAAAAAAAAAAAAAAAAAAAAAAAAGAAGGACATTACCAAATTTTGGGACCAAAATGATAATGAAGACATGAATTATCAGAATCTTTGGGATACCGCAAATGCAGTCCTAAGAGGGAAATTTATAGCACTTCAAACTTTCCTCAAGGAATAGAAAGAGAGAAAGTCAACAACTTAATGGAACATCTCAGGCAACTGGAAAAGGAAGAGCATTCCAATCCCAAACCCAACCGAGGAAAAGAAGTAACCAAAATCAGAGCAGAATTAAATGAAATTGAAAACAAAAGGATTACACAACAGATCAATAAATTAAAACCTTGGTTTTTTTAAAAGGTCAATAAAATAGATAAACCGTTGGCTAAACTAACCAGGAAAAAAATCTCTAATTTCATCAATCAGAAATGGTAAAGACAAAATAACAACAGATCCCTCAGAAATTCAAAAAAAAAAGACACTTTATTCTCAGGAATATGAAAATCTAAAGGAAATTGACCAATACTTGGAAGCACACCACCTTCCAAGCCTTAGCCAGAATAGAGTGGAAATGTTGACTTGGCCTATATCAAGTTCTGAAATAGATCAACTACACAAAATCTCCCTAAAAAAGAAAATCCTGGGACCAGATGGCTTCACATCAGAATTCTACCAAACCTTTAAAGAGGAATTAGTACCTGTATTACTTAACCTTTTCCAAAATATAGAAAAAGAAGGACTACTACCCAACACATTCTATGAAGCAAACATCACCTTGATCCCCAAACCAGGAAAAGACTCAACAAGAAAAGAAAATTACAGACCAATATCGCTAATGAATATTGAAGTAAAAATATTCAACAAGATTCTAACAAACAGATCCAGCAACACATCAAACAAATTATACACCATGACCAAGTGGG
>CAUYQV010183241.1:0-26108 GCA_963574575.1 Galagoides demidoff
GCAGCCATAAAGAAAGATGGAGACTTTACCTCCTTCATGTTTACATGGATGGAACTGGAAAATGTTCTTCTTAGCAAAGTATCTCAAGAATGGAAGAAAAAGTATCCAATGTCCACACCCCTATTTTGAAACTAATTTATAGCTTTCATAGGAATGTCATAACCTAATTATAGCCTTAGAATATGGGGAGGGGATGGGAGAATGGAGGGGAGGGGGTGGATGGGTGGAGGGAGGGTGATTGGAGGGGTCACCTCTATAGTTTATCCTACAAGGGTACAAGTGAATCTTTCTAAAAGCAGAGTATGAATGTCTTAACTCAATAACTAAGAAAATGAAGGCTACATTAACCAGTTTGATGAGAGTATTTCAAAATGTATATGAAAACACCACACTGTACCCATGATTGCATTAATGTACACAGCTATGATTTAATAAAAAAAAAATCTTTAAAAAATAAATAAATAAATAAAAGAATATGTTCCAACTCAAATACAGTCTAACAAGAGGGAATGGAGGCGAGGGAGGGGGAGAGGAAGGAGGAGGGAGATAGGTATGAGGTGGGAGGGCATTTGGTAGGATCTTGACTAATGTGCACAAGGCAAGGGTATGTTTCAGAATAACTAAGAGTAAATCATAAATGTCTTACCACAAAAAATAAGTAAGGTGATGGTTATGTTAATCAGTTTGATTTAAGCATTCTACATTGTATATCAAATCATCATATTGTACCCCATAAATGTACACAGTTATGATTTTTTTTTCTTTTGTAGAGACAGAGTCTCACTTTATTGCCCTCGTAGAGTGCCGTGGTGTCACACTACCCACAGCAACCTCCAACTCCTGGGCAATTCTCTTGCCTCAGCTTATCAAGTAGCTGGGACTACTGGCGCCCACCACAATGCCTGGCTATTTTTTTTGTTGAAGTTTGACTGGGGCTCGGCTTGAATCTGCCACCCACAGTATATGGGGCCAGCACCCTACACACTGAGCACAATTTCACCCCATGATCAAAAAAAAAAAAATACTCCTTTTCTCACTTCCATGGCCCCTTCAGATCCACTGGCTCCTTCCAATGCTTCTGCATCACACTTCAGTAACTGCTCTGCTTAAGGCCCTTGTTCATGGCCTCCAAGAATAAGAAAGTTATTTCCCAGTAGGCACCAACTGTGAACAGCATTTAGTTACATTGTAGGAGTTGGTATAGCTGTAGACTTTTCTTAGGAACCTAAACTTCCCAGAAAGCATCCATGAAGTCAAAGCTGGGAAAAAAAAAAATAGATGAAAATAAAATTTACTTTTTATATTCATTAACAATACTGTGCCTGGAAATGATAAATAATATAAAGTGTCAGGGTTTTCATTTTATTTTAGGTTTTTGTTACCATTCAATGTGTTATTTATATTTCCAAATCATGAAATAAATATCTTATTTTTTTAAGTGTTATTTATTAGTTTATCTTATTTTTTTAAACCAGTGTTCCTTAGAGAAATGTCTGATCCTAGGGCTGGGGCAGGAATACACAATATGAACCTAGAACATCTTGTAGTTCCAAAAAGCAAGGAAAAGTTAAAAATAATAATAATAATAAAACAATGGAGTGTTTCAGGAGGATGCAGGATCCCCCAAAAGACCTCACATTGGCCAAAGCTCAATCAATCCAAACCACAATATACAAAATGTACTGTAGCCCAAAGCATAAAATAAATATTCATGAATGAGTCCACACTGACATGAATAAATGATTGGAATAAATAAATAAATGGAGGGGAATAGACAAGTCTCACATGCAGAAGAATTCCAAATAATGAATGCAGATTCTCAACCCTCAAGGAGGTGAAGCTTCACTCCCAACTCCATAAGTGTGAGCTATGAATAGTGATCTCCCAAAAGAGCTCCCATTGGCCAATGCTGGATCAATCCAAACCACAAAATACAAAATGTATTGTAGCCCAAAGAAAACAGTATTTAAAAAAAAAAAAAAAACCTGGAGAAAGCTGACAAAGACTGCCTCAGCCAGGCATTCAAAGTTGACATCAGTAAGAAATCATCTCAATGGTACGGACCTTTTGATATGCTGTGACTGATAAGAATGGCAATTGACCTCTGTGTTCTGTCTACCCCTTGTCTACCTATGAGAAAACCATCAGGCTAACCCAAGTTGAAGGACGTTGCACAAAATACCTGAACAGGATTTCTCAACGGAGCCTAAGAGGCATGAGGACTAAATGTTGCATTCTGGGTAGAATCTCAGAGCAGATGAAGGACAATAAGTTAAAAACTAAGAAAATGAACTTGATGTAATAATAATTTATCAATATATGTTTCATTCATTGTGACAGGGGTACAATGATACTATGCACAGGGAAATTGTAGGTAGGGTATGCACAATCTCTCTGTAATATTCCTGAAACCTTCTGTAAATCTAATCTAAAATTAAAAGTTTATTTTTTTATAAAAACTTCCTGGCCCATAGGAAGTCACAATAACTATTTTTTTTTTTTTTGAAACAGTCTCACTCTACTGCCTGCCCCAAGCTAGAATGCCATGGCGTCAGCCTAGCTCACAGCCACCTCAAACTCCTGGGCTCAACTGCTCTTCCTACCTCAGCCTCCTAAAAATATCTGGGGCTACAGGCACCCCCCACCATGTCCAGTTAATTTTTCTACTTTTAACAGAGATGGGATTTCACTTTGCTCTGGCTGGTCTCAAGCTACTGAGCTCAAGAGATCCTCCCAGAGTACTAGGATTATAGGTGGGAGCCAGTGCACCAGCTCTGTTCTTATTTTTTTAATCAGGATGTTTCTGTAAATATTTTATCTAGGTTCAGAATGTTTTTCTTTCCTTAAGGCCTTTAAGGGTGAGAAAAGTCCGGTGGCTAATATCGCAAAGGAATACCCTGCCAAACTGCCAGTTGGGGGGGGAGCCAGCAGCAATTTCCACCTCCTCCATTTATTTATTTAATTAGTTAAGGTTGGATGCTGGGATTTTTTATTTTGAAAGGAATATCTTTACTGAGTTATGGAAATGGAAAACAAATCCCTAGCTTTTGCAAACAGAGAAGTCCTGAACCCAGGCACCCATTCAAATCTAGCACTGCAAATTTAAATATTCTGTTTGGTGATTTTTTACCATGTCATAATTAGATACACTAAATTTAACTCTGGCTGTGGCTAGGGAGAAGCAGTTGGGTCTGGACACTTGGTGAAGATAGGTTCAGGGAGATACTGGCCCACAGAAGGGAGCAGAACCAAGACACCTGGAGGCTGTCAGGGGCCAAAAGGAGGGAGCAAGCCAGCAGTCAGCCCTCTCTTGTTCCTGCATTGTTTGAAGTATTGATTGATATATTGTGGAAGCCAAGAAAGCAATGGCAGCAATTATAGCCAATATTTAGTTCTAGGATGTTTTGTTTTGTTTCGTTCAGAGACAGTTTCCTTCTGTTGCTCAGGCTGAAGTGCCATGGCACCAGCCTAGCTCACTGCAACCCCAAACTGCTGGGCTCACACAGTCCTCCTGCCTCAGCTTCCCACATGGCTGGGACAATAGGCATCCACCACAATGCCTGGATACTTTTTTTTTTTCCAGTTTTAGTAGAGAGGGGGTCTTGCTGTTACTGAGACTGGTCTCATACTCCTGAGCTCAAGCAATCCTCCCACCTCAGCCTCCCAGAGTCCTAGGATTACAGGTGTGAGCCACTGTCCCCAGTCCCAATATTTAGTTTTAAATGCCTTAAAACTATCAATCTTAAAGACAGCCAGCCACCATAGCCAGCCATCAGGTGAATCACATTTCTCACCACGCGGTCACCTGAGAGTTTATTTCACTGAACTTTCTTTTTCTTGGTGTAGACATGCTGCTCTTTCCTGTGCCTGGCCAACCTCTTCCCAGAGGATTCTTCATGAATAGAAGTGTTGAGACAGGAAGAAGGGATAAGCCTTCCCCCAAACTTTCAAGCCCCCGACATTTCCAGTTCTCTTTGTATACCTTGTTAGACATGGAAATACATAGAATAGGATGGAAAGACTGGGCAGTGGGTCCAGTCCCCTCGTCAGGTGTGTGTCTATGTGCACCACATGTACTCACAGACAAGATGCCCTCTGATCACAGAGAATAGTGTTATTTGGGTTTTCTAAGACATATATTGTAATTTGCTATTTCGACACAACCCTCCTTTTGCAGCCAGAGGATGAGGCGATTCACTTTCAGTCGCCTCTAGAAAATGCCCGGCCCTAAACCAACTGTGTGTTCCTAAGCATATGTGCCCGCGTGGCTTCCTAATTACTCCCACTGAAACAACCTCACCATCAGCAGAATGTTTCCACAGGTACATCCAACTCTAATCCCTTTGACAATTCTCACACTAGTTCTGGGAGTAAGGGATGGATGAATGTGATGGGGCACCATGAATCATCTGGGAAGAGCCAAGAGAACACTGTTCCCCGAGTCCCTTCCACGTGGAGATAGAAGAGAAGCTACAGAAATCTCTGGTTATCAGAGGGGTATTTAACAGAACTTCCTGAAGCTGAATGCTTCCCAGGGTTCATAGGAACATTATTTAAGATGTTAAAACTCTTGAAAGAAGGGTGAAGATTTTAGATAAAAGATAGGCCAGTACGTGAGTATGTGTGCCTGGGGTGTCTGAGCGTCTGTGCAATGAGTGAGAGAGTAAGAATAAGAAAAGTTGAAACCTAAGTGTAATCATTAAGATTCACAAAGACATGTAATATGTCTACCATGTAATATAATAATGCGATGTGCATACAGGATGCTGCATTCCAGGAAGATCCTTCAGTAACAGATAGCGCAGATCAGAAATATTAACAAAAAGGACATTGTGAAAGAAAAGACAGAAATTAGGTGTGTTTAGAATTGAGGAAAAGGAGGCAGCTGTTATTTCCTGGGACCTCTTGAATTACAGAGAAGAGATTTTTCTCAGGCTTCTTCCTGTAGATCAGCCGTATGAAGATCTTAGGTGTGCTGTGAAAATTTTTAAAGATCATTAATTAAATTATTTTCAAAAGATGTTCAAAGCACAGTTAATATATTCTTTCTTGTACTCTTTTTTGGATCAACATAATTTAAGGGTGCTGTGGAAGTTTAACTATCGTGTCAAGTGTAGGCCATGAGATAAATGAAGGTTAGAAAACAGTGTTCTAGATGGATCTCCATAGACTGAAATCAACAGAGCTTGTTCTTAGCCTTTATTCTTAACCTAAAGAGAAAAATCAAATATTTCAAACTCTCAGAGAAGTTGAAAGCCTACTATAATGAAAACCCATACACCCTTCTTTAGATTTGTCAAAAAGCAAAAAGTTTATAGCATGGGGGGGGGGGGTCTTCATCCTCTGAAGGAAGGTTAGCTGCAAATCATCTGACAAAAGGCAGATTAATGGGAGAAAAAGCCTAACACTGTATTTGGTCATAGATTTATGTGACACAGGGGCCTTCAGAATGAAGATCCAAAGATACAGGGCAAACTTTCCACCTTTATGCTTTGGTTCAACACAGCATGGACAGCCATGCAGAAATTTAATTAGGCAAGAAGGGTGTGATCTAATGCTAATGGACTGAATGGGGAAACCCAGCAAGGCCTGTCTGGTCAGATTCTTCATGGCCTCTGTGCAGCATTCCTCCCGCCTGGGTGTGGGGAAGCACCCTCTCTGGAACAGGGGTCTTATGAACTATAAACAAACCAAGTGGGTCATTCTTTATGGCCAGCCATTATACATATATATGGGGAAGGTTAGGGAAATATTTCTAAGTTGTATGGCTGGCTTTGGTGAAATGAGGTGCTGGTTTCTATGATCCGCCGCGGAGAAAATAGCTTGTAGTTTCTATGAGGAAGAAACAGAGACTCCATGAGGTCACACATTTGCCCACATCACACAATGGCAAAGCCAGGGTGTGTGCTCAGATGCTTCTCAATCCACCAGTCTGCTTTTTTTCTGACAGATAAAAAGCCCAACCAAGCCAGTGGCCTTCTGGCTGTCAGACACTGCCACCATTCTCTGGGCCACTGGAAGAAAAATACCTCCTACGAAAGCAGTATTTTCTGATGAAGTAGTTTGAAGATATATGTGTGGGGGAAAAAAAAAACGGCTCTTCTGAAAGATTATCAGTGTGTTGAATAAACCATGTGTCTGTGAGAGGCAGTCATCCAGAGATTTTCCCTAGGGTAAGACACATATAAACACACTTATTATAGATTAGGTAATTGCTCTATATAAATCTATGCTTTATATAGATTAATTCAAAAATCATATAAAGCCAGAGTTACTGACTACGAATTCCAAGCAGGCTGTAGGGGGCCAGAGTCCATGAGGAATCCTCCTCTAAACTAGGATACCTCTTGGTCACTCGTTTTTCAGTTTTCCATATTAAATAGATTCTGGACAAACTTGTATAGAGAGAAAAGAAAATTTGAAGGCTTGGCATTAACCATAGAATTTCCCCAGTACCTACTTCTAAGATGCAGTTGGGGCATGTTCAGAGGATCAATCTGCTTTTGGGGATTAAAGAAAGCAGAAGTTAGCAGTTGTGCTTATGTGTGTGTGTGTGTGAACTTCTGAAAGCAAAAAGCTGTTAGTGTTGAATTTTCAGAAATTCTTCAAACGTGTAGAATATTCCCATCAAAGCCAAAACTCTTAATGAAGCGAAGAAAAGTGGTAATTTTTCACTATTAGGGAAAACGTGGTTTGCAAAATAAAGGAAGAAGGTCGGCCGGCTCCAGGGGATGGGGCTGCATTTTACTTGGCAGGATGTTGAGATTCAAAAAGAAAAACATATGAAAACTCTAAACAAACAAAAAAAAGACTATTATACATATTAAAGTATCCCTTTTTGATAATGTTACCAGATAAAATATAGGAGAGCCAATCGTATTTGATTTTGAGAAAAAGATGGTTTTATTCTGTCTCAAATATGACAGGGGACATACTTCCACTAAAATTATTCATTGATCTAAATTTTGAAATAAACTGGGTATGGTGTTTTGGGGGGGAAAGGTGTATTGAGGCTGGCTGAAAAGATGCTAACATCCCCAGCACTCACCAGGGTGATAGCCTTAGGAAAAACAGTATTTTTAGGACAGTGATTCCTAAGTTCAGTATATGCAATCTGCCTGGCTTTGCTTCTGGCTGGGAATGAAAGTTGGGAGGCTTTGAGTAAGGTGTTTTAATAACCACCTTGTCTGTGCCTTTGTGAGCCACTGCATACAAATAATGCTTCTAAAATTTACAGGAATTCACTCAAGAGTAAGGGATTTTCAGAACTGGAAAGGAGGAAACCCACAGGAGATGCACCATAGGAAGTTAGCCCAACGTAGAGAAGGAGGCAGCATCAGCTCAGCAGGATGCTGGGGTACAGAAGAACCTTCCAATGGCAGGCTCTGTCCAAGGTGTTTGATAAGCTTGTTTCCAAAGGATGGATCATATGTTGCAAAGACATACAAAAATATATTTATTTTTTCATTTCTTCACTCCACTCCCACCCCTCTATTGTGTGTGTTTCAAAGCAATGTGCACAATCCTGTACTTTTTTTTTTATTCTAGTAGATCCAGAAGGTCTGAGTTGAATTCTGTTACATACATATCCCAGTCCTATACTTTCAACGTAGCCTTCCCACTCTGTGAAATGATGCTCTCCCCAAGAACCCTCCAAGGCAGTTCACGTTTCGGGTTTTATTACTCAGGACTTCTTTCTACACGATTAGACGGTGCCTTTGGAGACTATGTGAGAGATGCAGGGCTCTCGTGAGGGTGCTGCTACAGATTCCAACATAGGATTTTTCCAAATTCTGCCTTTTTATTTTTTTGTCCAAAGTCACTTCTGACATTCTCTCTAAGAATGCTAAGTCCCTCCCAGCCACACGTCTCTCTTGCTATACAGAGACATCTAACACCCCCATCTTCCACGACATGCTATTTTCACTTGATTTGCCAAGGATTTTTTCTGAATTCTTTCCTCTGCAGAATTTTCTGGGAGGGACTGAGCAATAGCAGGAAGAAGTGGGTGAGAGCATGAGTCTTTGAAAAAAGCCAAATCTTGCTTTGAGCCAAGCTGCCCCCAGTAGTGACATGTCGAGCAAGTCACTTAGTCTTTCTGTGCTTCAGTTTCCTCATCTACAGAATCAGGATAATAACACCTTAAGGAGAGAAAGCAAAGCAGCTGGTAAAGTACATAAGAATCACTCCATAAATATTCTCTATATTCAAGCAAAAAAATTAGCAAGGCACAGCTCCATTTCTCTGCCCATATTTCGATAATGCTGAGACTTGAACATTACATGGAACCTCTAGGGCCTGATATTCAGATGACTGGATTTCTTATTGAGGATTATGGTTTCTTTCTGCAAAGGTGTATCATATAAATATCTATATTTATAACTGCATATTAATGTTGTTTACTTTATGTTTATGCCCAGGTGTGTGAGGACAAATGATCTGATTTCCTGAACAGGAGCCTTAGCTCAAGTCCCTAAGCAAAAAAGAAAAGTTTCCCCAGAGTAGAAGTCATGACATGTTCCACTTACCCTAAAGTGTTAGGAAGAAGGCTTTAGACCACAAGGTGGATGGCAAGATGAGCCACACTCAGAGAAGCCCCCACAGAAGGACCTGTCCTATGTGTAGAGAAAGAAGGCTTCTCCTGGGGCTGGTGACAGAAGCTGGGTAAAATCAGATTTCTCAACTGCCTTTAGTTTCTGAAATAGACATACAATCTCATCTACTTACAAACACCCTGTCTATGAGGAAGGTATCATTATTATTATTATGTTGTAGATAAATTATTACAGTGCATGTTGAGAACTGACTCTAAGCCATGCCCTGCGTACCTCACAAATATTTCCCATGAGTTCAGTACTGAGTTACCTGACGATGGTCACACATTGCATAGGAAGTGGTATAACCCCAACTGCATAAATGTCCCAGATGGTCCACACATGGATGTGCACAAAGCGAGTGCCTAGCATGATAGTGTTCAGCAGAGCTCCTGGGTAATATGGCCTTTTCATGTCCCAAAGGGACTGAGGTTTCATAAAATTGTCCTGATTTGTGCAGCATCCCCTTCTGTTCTGCCAGCCTCACAAGTCACAGCACTCTTCCTGCCTTCACTGTAAACATCCGAAGGAAAGAACCCACATTTGAGTCACCTTGTCTTCAAAAAGCCCATGTCACAGGCATGGAAATCGTATATAGGAGAAGGAAAGAAAATGGAAAAAAGTAAAGAAGAACAGGAGAAAAGAAGAGAGAGGAGAGGAGGGGTGACAACTCTTAGGCTTGTCACAGTGGTTTCCTAAATAGAATATTTGAAAACCACTGACTTATCCATTCAACATCCAAAGGAAAGATTCTAGAGTGGGCTGCTATGTCTCTAAGGGCTCGGTGCCTGTAGCTCAAGTAGCTAAGGCGTCAGTCCCGTACACCAGAGCTGGCAGGTTCGCATCCAGCCTGAGCCTGCCAAACAACAATGACCACTACAACCAAAAACTAGCTGGGCATTGTGGCAGGCACCTGTAGTCCCAGCTACTTGGGAGGCTGAGGCAAGAAAATCACTTAAGCCAGGAGTTGGAGGTTGTTGTGAGCTGTGATGCCATGGCATTCTACCCGGGGCGACAACTTGAGGCTCTGTCTCAAAAAAAAAAGAAAGAAAGAAAGAAAGATGTCTCTGCATCACAGGTTAATTGAAGGTTCCTTTTTTGATGGTTCCTCTACTTTCCAGCCATGTAAGTACAGTGTGGGGAGTTCTTACTTCAGGGATTCTGGCCTGACATATGTGATCATTATCCTGAACATTTGCTCTTACCACCTGAGGCTGCTGACATAGGCACCCAAAGGGGGAGATTGAAATGAAACTAAGCTAATGCCAGTGAAATGGGGCAAGGCCTCCTAATCTTATTTTTCTGTGTGAGTGAAAGGAAGGTGTGACCTTTTAAGGATTTCCTCCCCCCCCCCCCAGATTAGAAGAGAGGAGATAGAGAAATTAAAACAGAAACAGAGAAAGAAGTACATGTGGGCAGTGGGGTCACCTCTAACACATGAGTTTGTGAAGACCTAATTTTCCTTAAGGAGCTGGAAAATAAAAAAGTCACACTCAGATTGTACCTGGTGAAGACTATAACTACATAACTATAAAAGTAACTGTTCCGAAAATAAATGGCTCGTTAAATTTTGTTTTAAATGAAATTAGACATGAGGTTAAAATGTTACAAAAGGAACTACTATATGTTTATTATTTATAACTTTTTAGCAAAGTATTTGTGACACACAGAAAAACGCACAGCTCAATGATTTCTTACATGAGCCAGATATACCTTTCTAATAAGCACCAAGAGTAAGAAACAGAACATTATCAGCACCAGAGTCCTCAGGCTCCAGTCAGTTTTGTACACACAAGCATAAGTTAAAAAATAAGAGAGTGTGTACTCTGTGGCACCTGAATTATTTACCACAATATTATGTTCATGAGATTCACTTATATTGTTACATAAAGTGTAAATCATTCTCATTGCTGTATAGTATTGGTGTGAGTTCAGTGCAATTTATTTGTCTTTTCTACTGTTGATAAATTTTTATGTCATTTCCAGTTTGAAAAAATGGCATAGTGTTTGCTGTGAATATTCCAGGGACATGTCTTTTTACTGCATATATGTACATACCTCCTAGGAGTAGAAATGGATATCCTTGGGAGATATATAGAGATCCTTTGACATATACAGGTACATATGTGTCTTATATATAGCTTTAGCAGAAATAAACAACAAAGTGGGACCACCAGTTTTACACACCATACCCATAGCGTATGAGAGTTACAACCGTTCCCCATATTCACCACCACTTGGCATTTTTCATCTTTTTCAATTTAGCCATTCTGGTGTGGACCTGTATCTCACATTTTATTACTGTAAATTTTATTAAATTTTGTGTTAAATCATAACTGTATACATGTATGGGGGTACAGTGTGATGATTTGATATACAATACGGAATGCTTAAATCAAACTGATTAGTATAACATTCACCTCACTTTTTGCAGTAAGACATCTACAGTTTACTCTTAGTTATTTAGAAAGAGACCCTTTCGTTGCGCACATTAGTCGATATCCCATCGAGTGCTGTAATTATTGCTGCAATTTTAATTTGCATTTCCCTGATAACGAATGAAGTTGAATATTTCTTCTGTGAAAGACCAGTTCCTATCTGTTGCCATTTTTTGTCTGGGTCATCTAGGTATTTTTGCCACTTTGTAGAAGTTTTTATGTACATGTATTCTGGACAAGCGTCTTTTCTCCGACAAATGTGTTATCTTCCTCCATTTGTTTAAGTTACCTTGGAATTCTTGTAGTGAGGCCTTTTATGAACAGGAATTCTTTAGATATAACTTACACTTATTATTTTAGGTATCAGATTTTATAGTAAAAGTACAATTGCATTAGTTTCACAGACCTGTACCCTCTATTTCAGCCTGTCTGCTGGGATGCGGGACCCAAAACCTGGGTAATCTGTCACCTGCCAGCCGTGCACTGAGCAGCAGGCACAGCGCGTGCGCAGAGAAAGAACTTCCTCCGAAGACTAAAAGCAAATTCAACTGTAAAGACAGCACAGATTCCAGAAAACACTCTGGCACTCCACGGTTGCTTCTTCCTGTGATGTGCTTGGATAAAGGGTCTGTGGATCTGTGATTCAATGGATCAGGGAAATTCCGCCTGGGGGAAGGAATTTAATCTTTCTGGGAATCACTCAGTCCGAGAGCTGAGCTGGATCTTGTTTATCTTCCTGCTTCGAGTGTACATTACGACTCTGACGGGAAACCTGCTCATTATGGTCGCGGTCACCTGTGACTCCCACCTCCACACCCCCATGTACTTCCTGCTCCGCAATCTCTCCGTCCTGGACATCTGCTTCCAGATGTCCTACCCAAGGTCACACAAACGATACTTAGTGAGACCAGGATTTGAATTCAAGGTCGGATTCCAGATCATGTGCTTCAAAAGCTTATTTCAGGTATGTAAGTCTTTGGGGTATTTTTGGCAGCCAGCCCCCAGCGATCCCTGTTTCTTCCTTGTTACACCATTATGTAGCTCTGCCCACAGTGAACCAGGGTTACGCTGGGTGACCTATAGAATACCTCGCAAGTGATGGTGCATTGCTCCCTAGATTAGATTATAAAAGACAACGAGGCGTCTGTCTTGGGTGTGTTCTCTCTCTACGGATTTTGTATTGTGTGGGACACTAGCTGCGAAAAGTCCTATGAAGAGTCCCACGTGGTACCTAATACCAAAATCCACATCACTGGGCTTGGGAGTAAACCCTTTGCTGCTGATCAAGCCTCAAGATGCTTGTAGACCTGGATGACGACTCCACTGCAACCTCATGAGAGCTCCTGAGCAAGAACCAACCAACTAAGGTGCTTCTACCTCCCTGGTCTTTAGAAACGGTGTGAGAAAATGAATTTTTGTTTCATTAAGCCCCTAAGTTTGGGGTAATTTGTTACATAGCAGTAGATAACTTATACAAGATTCCTGCAATGCCTCGAAATAATTGTTCTAAACATCAACTTACTACATAACACTGAAGAGACAAACTCAAAACATATGAGATCACCACGGGCCCCACTCAGTAAAAATAGCTACCATTGATTAAAAAACATTCAATATACTTCTAGACTCGCTACAAGGATTATCTCATTTAATCCTCACATCGTTAGCTTCATTTTTCACATGAGTAAACATGGAAACACTGAATACCTGACTAAAGATTAAACAAGTGGAAAGTTGCAGGAACAAGGCCTAAGAGTGACCACTGTGGCTGGCAGAGCCCATTGTCGTAACCACAACCCTAAGCTACTCCTGAAAATGTTTGATCTCAGCAATTTTTCCGGCCACTACCAGTCTAAAGTTAAATGTCAACAACAAAGCCTGGATAATGGGGGTTTAACTGCTGGTAGGCAATGAGCAGCACACAATTGTAGCATAGCAGGTAGCTTAGGGCAGCATTATGGAAAACAAGTGAGTATTAAGGCTCCCAGGGCCTAGAAATCCCCCAGCTCCATGAGTCCCTTTAATATAGTTCATGTGTTCTGCAGGCCTTGCCTACTTGCAAAAGGACTTGAGGTTGTAAATGCTCCCATTTCACTGATGAAAAGCTGAACCTCCTAGAGTTTAGGTGGCTTAAAGATTCTACCATCACTCTACAAAGGCAGCAAGGTTGGCATCAATGCTATGTCCCCCAGACTGGTATCTTTTCTCAATATGATGTTTCTTCCTATGGTGGTTCAACACATTAATAAAAGCAGAAAAAGGCTGGGCCCTCTGGAATGCCAAGGCAGGAGATAAACTTGCACTCAGGGACTCTCCTGCCTTGGCCTCCCAGAGGGCCCTGCAGCACTATTCACAATAGCCAACATATGGAAACAACCCAAATGTCCATCAATAGATGTGGAGACAGAGAGAATGGGACATCTGCATGCAATGGAATATCATGCAGCCTAACAAAAGAAGAAAGTCCTAGCCAGATGCAGTGATTCGCCCCTGTAATCCTAGCACTCTGGGAGGCCAAGGCGGGTGGATTTCTTGAGCTCAGGAGTTCGAGACCAGCCTGAGCAAGAGGCAGACCCTGTCTTTACTAAAAATAGAAATACTCATCAGGCATTGTGGTGGGTACCTGTAGTCCCAGCTATTCTGAAGGCTGAGGCAAGAGAATCACTTGAACCTAGCAGTTTGAGAAGCTATGGTAAGCCATAGCACTCTAGCCTGGGCAACATAGTAAAACTCTGTCTCAAAATAATTTTGATGTTAAACCAAAAAAAAAAAAAAGTCCTCTATACATTATATTAAAAACTTCGTGTGTCCTGAGTTTAAAAAAAACATCTCTAAAAGATTTTGAAATTCATTTTGAAGGAAATACTTTGCCCTTTTAAAAACTGAAATTATATTAAAGTGATGAAATCCTCTGAGTTACTGACGAACTCATAGGTAATTGGGAGTAAGCCTAGAAAATTAGCTTTGTGTTGCTTAGGCCTCCAAAGAAAGAGCACAGGAGGAGAAGGAGCTAAGTAGAAGCTGATGAGAAAGTGAGAGGTAGAGTCCAGTGAAATCCAGAGAGCGCTGGGGTTAGCAGCAGGACAAGAGGGTGGCCTGGGCATGGACAGAATATGGAGGGAAGGAGTACAAAGGTCTGTCAAGGACACACACAGCAGGACATTAGTTGAAATGCTGAAGCAAATTTTCTTCAGTTCCTACTGACAGTAGGGAGTTAGAGGTGAGCTCTAAGGCAATTTGTCCACAGGTGATTCTAAAAGCAGAATGAATGAAGAACAGGAACGTGGGGTAGGGGTGGGGGAGCTCAGTATCAGAGAAGTGAAAATTTGCAGAGAGTTGGTCAGCAGAAAGGTGATGAGGCCAGTTGTTTCTGCTGCGCAGCCCACAGGGACTGGGAGCCAGAGGCCCTGTCCTTTGTGAGGATTACAATTTGAAGAGATGGCCTTCAGGTCCTTGAGAAAGAAGCTTCTGCGTTCTAAGAGATACATATTCACAACCATAAATGCTTTTTCTGTAAATGCTCTAAGAAAGAGAGATCAGGGGCCTATTATCAGGGTTTGGGTCAAGTAAGTCATAAATTCTCAGTGCTGAGTTGAGCTTTCTCTACAGGGGGCATCTTAATGGGCATCTCAACGGCATTGCCTGGGGTCATCCTGGGGACACTGCCTGATTATGCTACAGAGAAGCTAGGGTTTGATCTAGTGCAGAGTTTGGATGGAGATGTTATGTGCTGAGGGTTCTGCAGTTTTCAAAAGCATGAGGCGATTTGGAAGAAGGGGGGTCATGGAGCTGTTTATTATCCTAATGGTGGTACAGTTTCATAAGGGGGTATGTGTGAGAGAGAGAGAGAACTCATCAATTATACCCTTTAAATATGTGCAGTTTACTGCATATAAGTTACACCTCAACAAAGTTGATTTTTAAAAAGCTAATTTTTAAAATATTGCAAAGGGGAATTTCATTTTAAGCAATTGACAAAAATGTAGGTGCCTATCAACACCCAAAATGGTATTTATTTTAAATGTCCTCTTTAAAACAGAGTGGAAAGAATGGGGGGGAAAGAGGACAAGTAAGATTTATAAGAAGTAAAGTTTGATAACAAAAATAAAAATATTTTTCTTTACATTACCCTCTTCAGAGGTCCTCAAACTTTTTAAACAGGGGCCAGTTTTAAACAGAGGGTCACTGTCCCTCAGACCATTGGAGGGCCAGACTGCGGGCCTGGGACGAGTGAGCTGCTAAGCAGGACAGGCAGCGGCAGCAAAAACACCGGGCAGACCAGATAAATGTCCTGGGGGGGGGGGGCCGCATATGGCCCACAGGCCGTAGTTTGAAGACCCCTGCAAATTAATTGTATCCTTAGGCATATCTGCTTTAAAAAAAAAAAAAAGATTTTATTTCTTAAAGAACTTTTAGGTTCACAGTTATATTAAACAAAAGTACAGAGAGGTCTCATATATTCCATCTCCCTACCAGCATCAGTTTCCCCTGCTATTGATATCTTCCATTAGTTAACAATTGACAGACCAATACTGATAACATTATTATTAACTACAGCTCAGAGTTCACAGGAGGGTTCCCTCTTTGTGTTGTAAACTTCTACAGATTTTGACAAATATGTAACATGTATCCATGATTAATATGAAAGTATCATATAGAATAGTGTTACTGCCCTGAAAGTCCCAAGTGCTCCCCTTTTCTTTTCTATCCACCTTCCAGCCCAGCCCCTTTTGACTGTCCCCAGGGTCTGGCCTTTAGCTGCAATTGTGTGGTACGGACCTCTAGTAACATGCATTTAAGGTTCACCTGAGTCCTTTCATGGCTTTAATTACTGATTTCTTTTTATTGTTGGATGACACCCCAGGGGGGTAGAATGTGTCTGTTTTTTCAGTGCTGAATTTGATAACAGTTACAATTATTTCAAAGAACTATATTTTATAGAAAAAGTGAATTTTTGTCAACATTTCGCAAATAATGTTGTATGGAAGACCAGGTCTGTGACCTGTTAACGCTAAGTGGTCTGTGGCGATATCAGATTAGATAAATCAAACGAATCTTTCACATCTCAGGGAATTTGGTAAATTTTCAAGAGGGATAAAAAATACATAAAACTCTGTGACTACGAAATTTTTAATAAAAATTTGTGAACATAGTGACATATGTGCTTCAATCAATGACACCCGGGGAAGCCCACTCTTTGGCGTGCTTTGAAAGAACTCAAGAAACACCATCCACTGGTGAGAGATCACCGAAGTGTAGAAATCCTGGCCTAAAAGAGAAATAACCCCCCAAAATAACTCACATGCCTTTCGTTTTTAATGCTACACATTCTAGAACCAAAGTATTTTCTCCCCAGGTGGTTGAAGAACATGAAGAAACATGACCCAATGGAGAGAAAAAAATGACACCAGAGTGAAAGAATTTATTTTTCAAGGACTAACACAGTCCTAAGAGCCGAGCTTGATCTTATTTCTTTCCTTTCTTTTCGTGTATATGGCAACTGTGTTGGGAAACCTCCTCATTGTGGTCACCGTGACCTATGATCCCATCTTCACACCCCCATGTGCTTACTGCCCTGCCGTCTCTCCATATCTGCTTCTCCATCACTACCCCAGAGGTCTAGCTGACCTTCTATCCAGGAGAGACCATCTCCTCCAATGGCTGTGTCACTCAGAGGTTCTTTTTCCACCTCCTCAGTAGAGCCGACATTTTTTTTTTCTCCCTCTCCAGCCCCTGAACTACATGACCATCATGAGTAGGGAGATGATACACGCCTCCTAGGAGGGGGCTTCCTCCACTCCATCATGCAGACTGCTCCCACTCCCCTTCTGTGGACCCAATGTCATTCATGGCTTCTACTGTGGTATCGTTCAGGTCCTCAAACTCACCTGCACCAACACCTTTGCTCTTGAGGTCTTAATTATTTCCAATTATAGTTTCATCTCTACACTGTGATTTGCCTTCCTCCTTGTGTCCTACATGGTCATCTCAGCAATGCTGAGGTCTCCCACAGACGAGGGCAGGAGAAAAGCCCCCTCCACCTGCACCTCCCACACCACTGTGGTGACCCTAAATCTTGTGCCCTGCATCTATATCTATGCCCAGCCCTTCACTGCCCATGGACAGAACTGTCTCTGTCACCTTCACCATCATCATCCCTGTCCTGAACCCCATGATCTACACCCTGAGAAACCATGAAATAAAGTCAGCCATGAGGAGACTGGAGAAAAGACTTAGACCTTCTGAAAAAGAAGAAATGCTATGAAGTACAGAATAGAAATTCAGAACTAAGAACTATTTCCTCATAACACAACAGAAGTCCTCAATCAATAAATCATCTTCAGGTCAAAGTTTTACTTTTATCCTGTAGCAGAATCGTCTAAAAAGCTCCTGAGACAATCACCTCAGAAGTTTCTCATGAGAAGATTATTGGCAACTTAGAGCCTCGGATCTACAGACATTCAGCTTTTAAAGGAACTCCAGTGTTTATATCACCAAACATCTCATTCTGCAAGTGAGGAAATAGAGTCTGAGAGGAAATTATCTCTTGATCTTTAAATCTTGGCTAAACCCAAGCAATAATTAGCAAAATGACCCCAGGGATCAGGAATCCAGGCTGTGAAATGGAGCTGCCTCTGCCTATGTGGAAATTGGTTCTCTATTTCGAACCTTGGAGGACTCAGCTTCCATTTTTAAAGAAGACTTCTGGACTCCCCTTGTAGAAGCTGAGAAGTTTCATGCTGTCTCACATTTTTCCCGGATAATTAACGGCACAGGCAAGACCAGATCAAGCCCCTCAGCTCAGTGGATGTCTAGTCCTGCTGTTTCTTACATGATTTGGTGAAGTCTGAAATAAGCTCATTTGTAAAAATTTCTCCTCCATTGGAGTGTCATGAAAGACGCTTGGTTATCTTTCTCACTGAGTACTGCAAGGCTTCAGTCTTTCTAAGAACTTCAACATCATTTTATAGCCATTCATTCCTGGCCAGCCCACCAGAGAGAAAGGAATCCTACCCAGCCTGCATTTCTAGAATATGCCTGACTCACGTGTTCACAAAAAGCAAAGACTTAAGAAAGCACTTACTTTCCAGCATTCAGTGACTTACTGGCTAGATAGAAAATCACAAGTCAGCCCATTCCAAAGTCCTCCCCCTTCTTTCTATCTTGCTCTTTAGCACCTCTTCTTTAATAGAAGGGAATAGAAAACAAGATTAAATTCTAGCTGATTTCCTGGCAAACTATTTATTTGTCAGGCAACTAAAATTTGATCTGGATTGACCTGTAACACCCCAGGCTTGTCTCCCAGGCAATCTCTGATGAACATGAAGCTGGAAGTAAATAAAGGAAGTAAAGAACCATTTGCATATTGTGGCTTAGGAGGAAACAGGCAAGGGAGACCTACTTTAAAACAGAGCCTGTCCCAGTCGGTTGTATCACTATCTGCTTTTTCTCCTGTTAAAACTCAAATAACAAGTGACTGAAAAGGAGAGAGTCACACACAAGTGAAGCTTAGGAAGCCAAGACTTTAAGGATGCACCCAGGGAAAGCATGACTGTGTGGTATCTGTTGTGGACTGGGCTCTCTGTAGAAGAGGTTGAGGCTTTAAAGGAAAAAAGGAAAAAGGGAGGGGTGGAGGAGGAGAGCAATGAGGCAACTAGAGATATTCTTGTGAGTTTCTATTTGGTGCCCAGTAAATCTACATAAGACAGTGATGCAGGTTCCCTCCACCCAAGGCTGGACGCAGACTCCATGTTCTGGGCCTAAGCAGGCTCATAAACAAGGTTCCCTCTAAGCCAATACTCTGGGGGAAGAGTGGAACACCCCAAACATCTCCACATTCCAGGATCTACCCAGGAGACAAAAAAAAAAAATCATTTTACCATAAAAGCATTTAAAACACAACACAATTCACAATCACCAAGTCCTGGAATCAATCCAAGCACCCATCAACCCATGAATGGATTAACAAAATTTGTTACACGTATACCATAGAATACTATTTAGTCAGAAAAAAGAGGGAGACTTTACATCATTTGTATTTACCCAGATGGAGTTGAAGAACATTGCTCTTAGTAAAGTATCACGAAAATGGAAAAACAAGGATCCAGTGTAGTTAATACTAATATGAGACTGGTAGATAAACAATACACACCCATGTGAGAAAAAACTACAATTAAATTCAAGTGGGGGATGGGGAGAGAAAGAAAGGGGGAGGGGGGCCAATGTCCCAAGTCAAGAGAAGAGGGAAGGCCCAGATTAAGCAGTACATTCACCTTTTCTCTACCTTTTTCCTATGCAACCCTCAATGGATTGGGATGATCTTTACTCACACTGGTGAAGGTGATTGGCTTTACTGAATCCACTAATTCAAATACTAACCTCTTCCAGAAACAATGTCACAGATAATCCAGAAATATTGCATTACCAAATATTTGGTAGTGAAGCTGACAGCATAAAGTGAACCATCACAGTGCCCCAAGATCCCACACAGCTGAGGGTGTTTTGCCTGCAGGTGACGAAGGTATTTACTCCCAAGTGGTATGAGGGAACTTTGTGAGACTTGTACTAGCGACATCTTGCCTACTCAAGATTTTGCTATTACTATTCTACATTTTCTTTCTAAAACAAACCAACAAGGAAATCCACTACAGCACTGACCCTAAGACTAGGTACAATTTAATTGTTCATCAAGAGGCACAGAATAAAGAATTGTGATCTGTGGAAACACAGAAAGTGAAAGGATGAGGGAAAACCCATGAATGAAATAGAATGATGCTCAGAATATTGTTGGGGAAATAAATGCGAGCAGTGAAGTGCTGTGATTTGCCATCTCTTGTACAAAAAGCATTGAGGTGGCTTGTAAAATAAATGCACATTTGTACTGGCGAATGCGTGGAATATTCCTGGAAGGTCACATAAGAAACGTCTAACAGTCTGAAAGATGGAAGGCACACATCTCTGTAAACGTGAAGGATTGTGAATTATTTGTCTTCCTATGAAATTATTAATAATTTTTTAAAGTATTTTTAATTTGAATAAAAGAGGCCAGTGGACTTGGAGTTAATCCATTAAGCAAAGGTAGCCTTCGGAACGTCCTTCAATTTAGAGGCGGCAACATTTATAAACGTGGCCCAAGCACAGCAGCACCAGGGAGGTGCGCGAAAGGGCAGCGGTATAGGATCCCAGAAACCTGGAGCAGCGCCCAAGGGAGGGCGCAGGCGCAGTGGAGCGCGACACACCGAGCTGAGATGAGTCGCCTGCACCTCTCAGGAGCCGCCACACGGGGGCAGCCTGGAGGCCGAGTCCCCGCGGATCGCTAAACAGAACTAGATTGATGCGGCCGGGCGGGGCGGGGCGGGGCGGGACATGGCTGAAACCCCGGCGGAAAGGCTGCGCTACCCCCGCGAAAAGCCTGCGCCCCCAGCTTCAAGGGGCAAAACCCCCAAATCTGGCTTGGATAAAGGAAACCATGAAACAAAAGCAATTACCCCATGGTTCCACTGGGGCTCGAACCCAGGACCTTCTGCGTGTAAAGCAGACGTGATAACCGCTACACTATGGAACCACATGTGACAAATGTGCTCTGGAAATAGGTAATTACAGATACAAAAACTTTAACTCTAGGAAATATGATTGAGATCTGATATTCAGCGGTCGCTTCCGAGGGAAAAACTTTCAAAGAGGTTCAGATTCCCTAGTGCTATGAGGAACGGTCGGCAGACACCGTTGTCTACAGCCTCCCGAAGCAAAACCCAAAACCAAAATATTGACACTTGACCCTAAAATGCAAACAATGCAACTCATGGTTCCACTGGGGCTCGAACCCAGGACCTTCTGCGTGTAAAGCAGACGTGATAACCGCTACACTATGGAACCCCTCGTGAATTGTTCATCCAAAATTCAGTAATTGTACACAATGAATTTTAACGCTGGCACATGATAGAGACATTTGCTCACGGAAAGAGAAACTCTGAAAAGGATTTCACTTTCCAATGTGATTCTCATCCTCATGTCTCCTCGGCCACAAACCCCACGGCTACTCAAAGATGGAAAGCGTCCCGCTCCCAGATGCACACCGCTCCTTCCCTGATGTGTAGAGTGCTGAGAGATCTCACGTGCCAGGCTCTGTGGCGCAATGGATAGCGCATTGGACTTCTAGACAGATGGAGGCATTCAAAGGTTGTGGGTTCGAGTCCCACCAGAGTCGTTCCTCTTTTGATGACAAGGAGGAACAAAAAGTTGGGGAGATGAAAAGTAAAAAAAACAAAACACCTTGCCTTTTAAAATGTCTGGTCTGACTCGTCTATCTTGAAAAGGAAGGAAACTAACTGCGATTCCTTGTTTCGTCCCATTATTTGAAGTGTCAGAACTCTTGCTCCTTCAGCCTTGTGTCAATCATTTTCAAGTGGCTCCAATTTCTGATGATGTGATGAAGACATTAGAGAGAAATTATAAAAGTTACCAAGCCTTTTCTTTATTACTCTTTTACATCAGGGATAAAAACAATGTTAAATTGTGAACTTTTTAGTTGCTCAGTATTGTCTGAATCATTCTAAAATAGAATAATGTTTACTGAAGTACCAGAATGGCCGAGTGGTTAAGGCGTTGGACTTAAGATCCAATGGATTTATATCCGCGTGGGTTCGAACCCCACTTCTGGTAAGGACTGGTGGCTTTTCCAAAGCCAGGTTTTCCCTTCCAAATCCGTGATTCTCAATTTTGTAAGTCGAGGTATCCAAATTCCTAGTTATCAATTTTGCAATTAGAGGAGTCCAAATGACGGTATCCAACATAGGCTGAGTCATTAAGTGACAGTAACATTTCAACCTAAAAGTTCTGTCTTTTTGCCAGACACAAACTATAGCAAAATCTTCAGAACTGATGGTTTGTAAAGTAGGAAGAAAACCTCTGTGTGAAACTGCCCCTGAGGGAGGGGAGATTAGAGAATGAGAGACACATTGTGCTGTGAAAATGTCCCCTCTCGGTCAACAGTTATTTTCTGAGAATCTACATGCCAAGTACTGTTCTAAACACTGTGGCTGCGGGGATGCAGAGTTTGGGGAGTTTGTTTGTTCAAATATAAAATATATTGATATATATTTGAACATATTCAAATATAAAACAACAACAAAAAAGGTGAAATCTTAACAATAAGATTGGAGAGTGACAGAAGGAAGAGATGGTTTATAAATAAGCTGACGAATAGAAGAATTTCAAATGATGATAAGCGCTGGAGAGGAAAAAACAAGGTGGCACAGTAGACTGACTGAGAAATTTGTCAGTACAAACTTATCCCATTTGATTATTAAAATCATACATCTTGACAGAACTGTTCTCTCTCTACCAAACTTCCAAAGACCAACTCTGCCCTTCCACCTCTTCCACTGAAAACCTCTGACCAATGACTTTCATCCAACTACACATTCATTCATTCATTCATTCAAGGACAGTTTTTATGAGCTTTGCGGTTAGGCACTGACTCAGGCTTTGGGGATATACAGAGAGTTCCCATCCACAAAGCAGAAACACTCTAGGAGGAAAACCAGACCCATTAAACAGGTGCTTAAGGTAGGTTGAGATGAGTGAAGCAACAGGGACAAGCTCAGGGCCCCCAGTCCCTAACTCCATCTGAGAGGACCAAGCAGGGAACACTGGGACCATTACTGAGCCCTGTCCGTAAGGATCAGCCAGCATTTCCCAAACCAAAGAAGGTGTGAAATGGGAAGAGGGTGGCATTTCAAGATGAGGGCTGGGAGCAGGGAAAAAGGCACTGTGGAGTGTTCAATGAATTACAAACAGCTCCAGCTACTTCTCTGTCTTAAGCAGACCTGTGCCAGGCCATGAACACTTGATATAGTTACACAGTGTGAGACTATTGGTCTCAGAGTTTGGTACTATCAGTCAGTCTGGTCTATCTTAGGGGAACTGGAAGCAGATCTTCATGCTCTCTGTCATTCAAAGCTTAACTCAGCAGCCATTGTGTACCTGACACTGTTGTAAGGAGTGGAGGGAGGTTGAAAGGTTTGGAGAGGAATAGGCCAAAGGCTCATAACTTCCCTGAGGACTGACCTCATGGCACAGGAAACTCCTTTCCAGGGAGTCTGGTTTTAGTTTCCTTGGTTGAACAGAGACTTGCCATCTGCTGCTTAGGGATTCATGGCTTCATTTGTGGAAACCGTACCTAATATGTTTGTGATTTTTCAATACAAACAACTCTTCTCCAGGAATGGAGGGACGCCCACTGAAAAGGTGGAGGGGTTTTTTTTCTTTCAATTACCTTCTGGCTAACAAAAAGTTTGCGTATTAACCTTTCTCTGCTGGATCCTTAGAAAACACGGAATCAAGGAAGCTTTGACCTGAAGAGCTTTGACCTATGTGTTCCCAGAAGCATGGAACAATTTCACAGATCACTTTTTTTTTTCATTTACTTCATCACAAAAGTAATACATGTGTTTTTTTTTTTATCAAATACCGCAGATAAGCGTAAAGAAAATAATAACAGCTTCCTTTCACACGCTTTATTGCCAGTCCCCAGCGAGATTGTCTTCTATCCTTATAGATCTACTATGTATATTCAAACAACATATAATTAAAGGATATATGTGTATGTGTTCACATAAATAAATTCTTTAGTTTTTTCGTTAAAAAGTATTATACTATACATATTGTTTGGCACATTGTGTTCTTTTTGCTTAACATAACGTGGATATCTTGCCATGTGGTTATTTTTTAATCTTTGCCTTTTACTGTCCTGATGTTTCTCCATAAAGGAATATAAATCAACTCCTTCCCCCGTGGAGTGTCTTTGAACGCCAAAGAGAGCTCAAATGTGCCTTAGGCTTCACCTTACAGGGCTCTAAATCCTTTCAAGGGATTTTATCCAATGCCTTAAGGAATGACATGGCAAAGAAGTTATGAAGAAACAGGACGAATTACAGAATTACCTAATTAGGTACATCCGGGACACAGCTGTCCAGGTAACAGAACTCCCGAAAAAGATCAAATCCAGCCTGCAGCTTGCCTGATCAAAATCTTTTAACGGAAGCTTCCGGGAAACAATCAGATTCCCTGTCCAAGTAAATAACGTCATTTCCATTTGCTATTCCCTCTGCTCAGAATCCTCTTTCCAAGAGCTGAAGGGCCCATGCATAGCTCGGTTCAGACATCACCGGTCCAGAAACCTTGGCTGACCAACTTCAGGTGCCGGCCGCGTACTCTGCATCTGCTAGGTGTGGCTTGCCACGATCAAAGCCCTTGAATGGGGGTTTCTGCTTTGCGTGTCTTCTGGCCCCACCGTAGGGCTGAGACTACGTCTGCAGCCCCCACGAGCTCGCTTAGTTCCTAAAGCGCGGTTTGTGCTCAAGGTCTGTCGAATCCATTATTGAAAACCCAATTATTCATCAGTGATCCGCTCACAAGACACTCCAGATTTCCCCAAACACCAAGACTGGAATTAGAAATCCACCTCACCCAGAGCCCCCACTCTAAATCTGGGGAATTACTCATGGGAGGTCCCCTTTAGGGCTCTGAGCAGGTCAAGCAGGAGGTTATTTTTTGCTTTGTAGTCTGTGATGGGAGAAATAAAGACTTTATTTCACTGAACTCCTGCTCGATCTCGATTTTGAAGGTTCTGCTCTTGGAGAATCAGCAAAAAGACTAGTAGAGAAAGAATGTGGCCACGTGTCCTATTTAACTGCGGATAGGCTGGAGGAAACTGTTCCTTTAAGAGCCCGGATAGCACAGTCGGTAGAGCATCAGACTTTTAATCTGAGGGTCCAGGGTTCAAGTCCCTGTTCGGGCGAGGTTGTTTTAAACTTCAAAACAAATTTAGGTGTACTGCGCATCCCGGGCAAAGTTGACCACATGAAACCTTATGCAAAAACAACTTAAACACACCCTCCCAGCGCTCTATTACGAGAGTTAACTCAAAAGTCAAAAAAGAAAAGACATTCTAAGGGGTTGGACCGAATAAAAACGAATGGCCTTACTCTTTCAACCCGTGTAGGTTGCTTCCTCTTCGGATATTTTTCCCATAAAACTAACGTATTACTTTCCTGTTCAAAATATCAATAAGCACATAACCGACAAAATTGCACATCGGTCGTCAAAGTCTTAATAGTTACATTCTTTGGCAGGAATTGTGCACATTTTGGCATTGAGGAATGTATTCGGACACTTTTATTAAAAGCTCGGTGAGGAAACTAAAATCCCAAGAATCATTTTAGACAAAGACACGTGAAGACGCATAATCCATATGTCTCCAACTAGGCACGTTCCTTCACCAGATTCCTAAAGGCCAGGTGGACCCGGAAGCGTGAGTCTTGCTGTAAATGCGAATGCTCTCAGAGAGGTGCATATACCGAGGATGAAACTCAGGACTGGCCTGCCCCCAGTGCAACAGACGTGTTAGCTGCCACAGTAGGAAACCTTGTGCTACCTAACATCCAATAGTATGAACGGTGATTATGGAACTGGGAACAGATCGTTCTGTGATTTCTGACATCCTTAGGAGGCTTAAAGACTTTGCATCCTGATAATGCTTTACTAAATACCTGTAATATAGTCTCATTGGCACGTGTGGGTTTAAGAGACATGGAGAACAGCAGTCTATGTCTGTGTAGGGTCTAAGTACAAATATGCAAGGGGGAGGGAGACTAGCCCACGTAGGGATTGGAAGAAGTGGACTCCAGTCCCACCTGTTCAAAGCGGATGCACCAACAAAACCCTTGCCGAAACCCGGGATCGAACCAGGGACCTTTAGATCTTCAGTCTAACGCTCTCCCAACTGAGCTATTTCGGCTAGGACACTGGCCCAAGTTGCCCTATTAAAGGACATTTTTTTTTAATCCCGTTTCCCCTCATTTCCAATCTTTTAATTCTTCACTTCAACTTTCCAAACTGTATTATTTTTAAATTCTGACATTTTTAGTACAGTGCATGAAAAAACTATTTCTTGTCACGTGAGGAAACTCAGAAACTCATGTTCTGCCTTTCTGTCTTCCTAATGCTTTTTCTGCCTCTCCCCAGGGTCCTAATAAGAATAAAAACAGCCACTTACTGAGAACCTACCGTTGTG
>CAUYQV010183243.1:0-19230 GCA_963574575.1 Galagoides demidoff
CTTAACACAACAATTATGAGAAAGACATGATGGCTATGTTAGCCAGTTGGATGAGAGTTTTCCAAACTGCATATGGAAGCAACACACTGTATCCTATGATAGAATTAATGTACACAATTATGATCTAATAAAAAAAATAAATAAAATCATATAAAAAATGAAAAAAAAAAAGTAAGTTCCCAATTGTTAGAAGAAAAATGGTGAGGATGGGTATGGGTGAGATCATTGGAAGACTACAGCAGAACTAAGAGCCAGTGTCAAGGACAAGGAGAATATCAACATTCCAAAAATGGAAAAGGAGTAGCCCATGAGGGAGATGGAAATGAACTGGCTGGGGATGTGGAAATAAATCCAAAACAAAGCAGAAAAATAGGTAGAGGAGTTGGCCACAAACGTCAGAGCTCCAGATGAAGACATTGGCATGTCCACTGGAATTAGCAATCAAGAAGTTATTAGGGAAATTGGTGAGAGTGTTATTAGGGGAATGTTGGGAAAGACAGGGATTGCAGTGGTTGAGGTTGTGAGGAAGTAAAGATGGTTGTATAGACTGGCCTTTTGAGGAATTTAGCTATGAAAAGATGGAAGTAGCTTTGGCAGGACAGAGAAAGAGGTGGTGTTGGAGGAAGGTTATTTTCTTTTTTAAATTGTTTTTATTTTTGTTAAATCATAAACACATGGATCATGTATGCATTAACACATTTATGGGGTATAATGTGCTGATTTCATATAAAATTTGGAACGCTTACATCGCACTGGTTAATATATACCTCATCTTGCTTACTTAATTATTGTGTTAAGACATTTATACTCTATACTAATAGATCTGACATGTACCCTTATATTATGCACCATAGGTGTGACCAACACTCACCCTCCCTCAATCTGACCTCTCCCCTCCCCAGACAGTTATTTTTACAATGAGCAGATTTGACATTCTTTATATGTTGAGGGAAAAGAGCCAAATAGAGAAGAAGGAGGAATTCAAGAAAAGGGTTCTTGAAAAGATGGATGAGAAGATAGAAGGAGGACAGATACATGACAACAAGGTAGAAATAGCCACAGACAGAAAAAGAGTGATCTTTTCTACTGGGCAGGACAAAAAGAAAAAAAGAGAAAGCTATAGCTGGTGAGAGAGAGAGTTATTAGAAATAACATTAATTAATATTCATTGAGGCTTACTCTATGCCGAGGCACCATACTAAGTGGTTTGCATAGTGTTGGGGAAGGCAACCTCATGTACACAGTCTCTGGATCCCCTGTCAGCCTTGCAAGTTTGGGCCTTTACCCTGAAACACTTCCTTACCAAGAGATAAAGCACCTACACCGCATGTGTCAAACTTATCACCTTGTGAGAAATACCTTGCGGTGTTTCAGACTATGAGTATTCCTGTGGTCTGCTGAAGCATGTTGTGTTAGTGACCCTCAGACATGACTCAGCTTTCAGTATTTCCTACAACATGGGTGAGTATAGGAGGTCCTTCCTCTGTGACATGAGAGGGGTACATGTAGGCAAATTGTCACACGTGGACTCCTGAGAGAGATGCACTGGCCATTGGGAACTGAGGCACACACTATGGAAGATGATTTTGCTATGTCTTTTCTCTATTTAAGTAAAGTGTTGTTTCCTCCAAAAAAAAAAAAAAGGAGTAAGCAGGTGCTCTGGTAAACTAGAGCAAAATCATTTGGAAAATTATGCAGCTTTTAGAAGGACCCACACAGTTTTCTTCTTTGGATATTATGGCAGGATTATTTAAAGAAGTCTAACCATGTAGAAGAATCATGCTAGTTCTTATCTCAGTACTACAGTAACTTCCAGTCTGTAGAAGTTTGTTGGTGTTATTTTAAATTGTTTCACATTATCATTTATTATGCTACCAGTTCTTTATAACTGATTTAGTCACTTGCCCTTTTGCAGTTTCTGCATTGGAACGAAAATATCCTGTGGAGAAAAGTAACTTTATATTATGAGCTCTATATATTTATTTATTTTTTAATCTTATTTCAAGATTGCACTTTTTTTATTGTTGGAGATTGACTGAAGGTATGAGGAATTAGGTTACACTGATTGACTTTGTTACAGAGCTGGACAGATCCTCTAAACAGAAATTAAACAAGTATAAGGGACTTAAACAAGACCTTAGAACAACTGTGCTTGATAGATGTATATAGAACACTCCATCCCAAAACTAAAGAATATACATTCCTTTCATCTGCCCATGGAACATTCTCCAAATTTGATCAGATTCTAGGACATAAAACAGACTTCAGCAGAATCAAAAGAATTGAAATTTTACCTTGTATCTTCTCAGACCACAAGGGACTAAAGGTGGAACTCAACTCCAACAAAAATATTCAATCCCACACAAAGGCATGGAAATTAAACAGCCTGATTTAATCTGAATGATAGTTGGTTGTAGGAAGAAATAAAAGAGGAAATTATTAACTTCCTTGAGCATAACAACAATGAAGACAAAAACTCTCAAATCCTGTGGGATACAGCAAAAGCAGTCCTGGGAGAAAAATTGATCACTTTAGTGCCTACATCCAAAAAATTGAAAGAGAGCGCATTAACAAACTCACAAACCATCTTATGGAACTGGAAAAAGAAAAACAATCTAAGCCTAAACCCAGTGGAAGAAAAGAAATATTTGAAATTAAATCAGAGGTTAATGAAATTGAAAACAAAGGAATCATTCAGAAAATTAATGAAACAAGGAGTTGGGTTTTTTGAAAAAATAAATAAAATAGATAAACCTTTGGCCAGACTAACTAGAAATAGAAAAGTAAAATCTCTAGTAACCTCAATCAGAAATGATAAAGGGGAAATAACTGCTCATGCCACGGAGATACAAGAGATCATCTCTGAATACTACCAGAAACTCTATGCCCAGAAATTTGACAATGTGAAGGAAATGGATCAATATTTGCAATCACACCCTCTCCCTAGACTTAGCCGGGAAGAAATAGATCTCCTAAACAGACCAGTTTCAAGCACTAAGAGCAAAGAAACAATATATAATCTCTCCACAAAAAAATGCCCTGGTCCGGATGATTTCACCCCAAAATTCTATGAAACTTTCAAAGAAGACCTTATTCCTATACTGCAGAAATTATTCCAAAAAAATTGAAGAGGAAGGAATCTTCCCCAACACATTCTATGAAGAAAACATCACCCTGATACCAAAACCAGGAAAAGACCCAACAAAAAGGAAAACTTCAGACCAATTTCATTAATGAATATAGATGCAAAAGGTCTCGACAAAATCCTAGCCAATAGATTATAGCTTATCCTTAAAAAAGTCATACATCATGATCAAGTAGGTTTCTTTCATCCCAGGGATGCAAGGTTGATTTAACATTTGCAAGTCCGTAAATGTTATTCACCATATCAACAAAAGCAAAAGCAAAGACCGTATCATCCTCTCAATAGATGCAGAGAAAGCATTCAATAAAATCCAACATCCTTTTCTAATTAGAACACTGAAGAGTATAGGCACAGGTGGCACATTTCTTAAACTACTGATTGAAGCCCTCTATGACAAACCCACAGTTAATATTTTATTGAATGGAGTAAAACTAAAAGCTTTTTTACTTAGATCTGGGACCAGACAAAATTGTCCTATATCACCACTACTATTCAACATAATGCTGGAAATTCTTGCCAATACAATCAGGCAATAGAAGGAAATAAAGGGCATCCAAATGGGATGAGAGTTTGACTTTCCTCTTTGCTGATGATATGATCTTATAATTAGAGAACCCAAAAGACTCTACCACAAGACTCCTGGAAATGATAAGAAATACAGTAATGTCTCAGATATAAAGTCAATGTCCACAAGTTGGTACTCTTTGTATCCACCAATAACAACCAAGAGGAGAGGCTAATTAAGGACACAGCCCCCTTCACAATAGCGCCAAAGAAAATGAAATACCTAGGAATATGCCTAACAAAAGAGGTGAAGGGCCTCTATAAAGCAAATTATGAAACCCTAAGAAAAGGAACAGCACAGGATATTAACAAAAGGGAGAACATACCATGCTCATGGCTGGGAAGAATCAACATTGTTAAAATGTCTGTACTTTCCAAAGCAATCTACAGATTCAATGGCATCCTTATTAAAATACCAACATCTAGTTCACCCACTCTTCCAACCTTTCCACTCAATGCACAGCTTCCCCTGAAAACTGAAAGTTGTGAAAATGCTTCCTTGCACCCCTGAACCTCTGTGGGTGGGCCAGCTCTTCCATCAGCTCCCAATCACTTGCCTACTGGGTCAGACCTCCACAGCTCTGGATCACATACTATCTTCTGCACACCACCACCTCATTGTGCTCGTTGAGCTGTTATCTTTTTTTCTCCAGTCATCCTAGGAGAGCTTAGCTGAACAATCACTCTGCTCTGCCATCTTGCTCAGCCCCCTATGTGGGAAAGATGAGAAAAGTAAAAATCTCCATTTAAATAATGACTTAAATTGGGGTCCTATTTAGGACAAAAGAAATTAAGAATAGGCTCTGCGCCTGTGGCTCAAGTGGTTAAGGTGCCAGCCACATACACCTGAGGTGGTGGGTTCGAATCCAGCCTGGGCCCACCAAAACAACAATGACGGCTGCAACCAAAAAATAGCCGGGCATTGTGGCGGGTGCCTATGGTCCCAGCTGTTTGGGAGGCTGAGGCGGGAGACTTGCTTGGGCCCAGGAGTTGGAGGTTGCTGTGAACTGTGATGCTATGGCACTCTACCCAGGGGGATAGTTTGAGGCTCTGTCTAAAAAAAAAAAAAAAGAAATTAAGAATAAAAAAGGTAGAATTATATATTTTAAGGTGAAATTGTACTTTGGTTCAAAACTGGTAGAGTACATTATTCTTACTTTTTATCATTATTGCTTACTTCTTGTAATAGAATAATACCTGTCTTTCTCAAACAAAATAATACTAAAATACTTATATTTTTTGCACTTTCATGGTTTTAGTCTTTAAGATACTGGTTATTAACAGGCATTCTGAATTTTAAACTAAGTTTTAATGAGTTCTCTTATTTTGACTACATTGAATACTAACTACTGGATATAGCAATTTCTGTCTTATGAATATTGTCACTTTTTTAAAGAGATGACTTGTTGAAAGAGTAACATTAGAATTGAAGGTTGAAATAAAAATGCTGAACACTAATATTTTGGAACCACTGTATTTTTATTTGTACTAAATAGAAATGTAAATTAAAAAATATTATCAAACAATTCATTGCTTTTATAAGCCCTTTTAAAAATTTTATTCTTTATTTTAACTGATATCATAGTGATATATTTTTCCCCAATAAGTTCAAAGTGAAAATTAAAAATTTAAATTTTGTTAGTGAACTATTAAAAAGTAACGGCAAGTCAGAGTTCATAAATAGTGAAGAAAGTCTTAAGAGAAAATAATTGTTGGACAGAAAAGTAATTGGGTGGAAAAGGTAAATTATGTCAAAACGAAAAGGTGTTTTTATTAGAAGTAAAGAGCTAAAAGATATTTCCTCCTATTAAGTAGTATGACTGGGACTTTTTACTATTGAACATGGCTTTCATCCTGGAACTGTAAAATGAATTTGGAGGGATTGCCTCCTCTTAAATGTTCTGCAGTAGCTGGAGAATTATTGGATTATTTCTTTAAATATTTGGTAGAATTCAGCAGTGAAACTATCAGGTCCTGGACTTTTCTTCAATGGAAGACTTTTTATTACTGATTCAATTTCTTCATTGTTATTCGTCCATTTAGATTTTCTATTTCTTCATAATTTAATGTTGGTAGATTGTATGTAGCCAGCAATTTACCCACTTTTAATGTAATCAAGTTGTAATGTCTCTTTTTTCATCTCTGATTTTATTTATTTGAATGTTCACTCTTTTTTTTTTTTTTTTTTTTTTGGTCTAGCTAAAGTTTTGGCGATTTTCCTAGTATTTTCCAAAAGCCAACTCTTCATTGATCTTTTGAATTTCTTTTAAGTGTCCTTTTTTTTTCTTCTCTAAGCTTTATTATTTCATTTTTTCTACTAATTTTGGGGTTAGCTTATTTTTGTTTTTTCTAGGTCTTTGTTTCGTTTTTTTCAAGACTTTGTTGCCCTTGGTAGAGTGCTGTGGCATAACAGCTCACAGAAACCTCAAATTCTCAGGTTTAAGTGATTCTCTTGCCTCAGCCTCCTGAGTAGCTGGTTCTACAGGCTCTGGCCATAGCTCCTAGCTAGTTTTAGACACAGAGTCTTGCTCTTGCTCAGGCTGGTCTTGAACTCCTGAGCTCAAGAAATCCACCTGCCTCAGCCTCCCAGAGTGCTAGGGTTACAGGCATAAGCCACAATATCCAGACATTTCCCCCCCTAGCTCTTTGAGGCACATCAGTAAGTTGTTTACTAAAAAACAAAAAAAAATTTTTTTTTGAGACAGAGTCACACTCTGATGTCCCAGGCTAGAGTTCTGTGGCATCATAACTCACAGTAACCTCAAACTCCTGGGCTCAAGGCATCCTCCTGCCTCAGTCTTCCAAGTAGCTGTGACAACAGGTGCTTGCTACAATCTTAGGCTAGTTTTTCTTATTTTTAGTAGAGACAGGGTCTTGCTCAGGCTGGTCTTGAACTCCTGAGTTCAAGGGATCTTTCAATCTCGGCTTCCCAGAGTGCTAGAATTATAGGCACCCCCCCTCCCCACAAGAACCAAGAAACAAAACTTTTTTGATGGAAACATTTATTGCTTTAAAATTCCCTCTTATAACTACATTTGCTGTGATTCCATAGGTTTTAATATAATGTATTTCCATTGTTTTTTGTCTTGAGGAAATTTTTATTTTCCTTTCAATTTGTTCAAAGACACCATGTTAAGTGTAATAAGCCAGACTTAGAAAGACAAATGCTGCATGATCTTACTCATCTATGGAATCTTAAAAAAAAAAAAAGTTGGTATCACAGAAGCAGAGCAGATAACAATGGCTACCAGAGACTGGGTGGAGGAGGAAGGAGAGGTTGGGCAACTGGTACAAAGTTTTAATTAAATAGGAGGAATACATCCTAGTGTTCTACAGAGTGGGGTGATTATGGTTAAAATATCTAGAAGAAAGATTTTTGCATGTTCTTGCCACAAAGAAATAATAAGTGCACGAGGCAATGGATATGCTAACTACCTTGATTAAATCCTTGTATAACAGAGATATGTACTGAAATATCAAACCGTGACTCTTAGTTATGTACAATTATAATGTGCCAATTAAAAAATTAATTAAAAGCATAGCTTTTATAAATGCATAGTCTAATATTTTTATTTATTGTCAGTGGCCTATAAATATTTTCTCCACTTTTGATAATAAATTTTGTTTCAAAAAATTGTCCAATAGCTCTAATTGAAAATTGAAACTAAATATTGAAATAAATTAATACATGACTTACTGCCTCACTTAGGATTTTCTATTTATGTATTTAAATTCTTCACATGGGAATTGCACTAGGGTATTTTTAAAATTCATTTCTTTAACAGATTTTTTTTTTTGGACCTACCAACTATATGGACTGCTCTCTACTAAATACTAACAACACAAAGGAAGCAGTTCACTATTTTCATTAATCTTACGGTTTACTGGGGGAGATAGATAATTATCAAACACAGTTGATCCTCATTATTTTCAGATTCCATACCTGCCACTTCACTTACTTGCTTTTGTTACCATTTCTAGACACGTTCAGAATGGCAAAAATCTGAGTTGCTTGATGCTTATATTTCCAGATGAGGTCAGAGAAGGTAATACTCTGCCTCCTTGGTTGAGCTGTTATACTGTAAACAAATATTCTTTTCCTGGTTTACTAGTGCCAAATTTACCTCATTTTCATGATATACAAATATGTTTTTTAGAAGCACCACTGATAATAGTAATAATCATCAAGACAGTGGCTAGAAGTAGCCTGAACAGACCACTCTCATAGAGAGGAGTGAAGGTAGTGAGTAAATATCCGACTTCAGATTGATCATTTAAAATAGAGCATCATGAATTACAACTGAGGTGACAGGAGGCACCCAAAGTGAAAGAGGGTTTGGAGGGAAGACAACCACACATGAAGGAAAGGCATAGAGGGGGGAATCCAGGGACTTCATACTCCCCCACGATTACTGCTATCCAACCTGTAGGAGGGAACCTCTACTGCAGAAGGCTGCAGGACTGATGTTAGGGATCTGTTTAGAGACTGTGCAGAGGCATCACTCCAGAAAGAGAGCACAGCCATGATTCACTGTATGCCCTGGGTGTTGTGGCTGGTGCCATTTTAAAGCTCTAGACCCAGAATGCTGCATCTACCTGGGAGTAGATCACCCCTCTCCATCACCCCTGCCAGTCTCAGGTAGCAGTTAGGAGGAGAGAAGTTAGGCATTCTAGTGAGTTCTATGGGGAAGTACCATGCACCACCAGTGCATCTGGGGGCCTTGGGTGGTCTGACAATCCGTGAAGCCTGTCAAGGTGGGTAGAGTTGCAGTCAATTAAGAATCTGGTTGACAAAAGCTGCAGTGAAAAGTTTCAAACTGTGCAAGTCTGAAGCCAGAGCAGGCCAACAATCACTAACACCTGAAGGTGTGGACAGAGTTGCACTTAAGCCAGTGCCCAGCCAACAAATGCAGCTGCCTATGACTCTGAACAGAGTAGTTCTCAAAGCAGAGTGAGCTCACAATCACTTGTGAATAGGTGTGCGTGGGATTACCCTCAAGCCACAGGGGCTAACAAATACTGATGCCCCTAGGTCTAACCTCAACAGCAGTGTAAGATGACAATCACTGCCACCTGCAGGCATGGGTTGCACTCAAACATGTGAACATCTGACAGCTTTCAAGCCCATGCAGGTCATCAAATGCTGCTGCCAAAAGATGTCAGTGGGGCTACCATCAAGCTGAGTGAGGCAGATCCCAATCCAGTGCAGCCAGATAATCACCACCACTCATGAGCATAGGTGGGGGTTGTGCTCAATCCAGTGTTGGCTGACAAATGGTACTATCTGCAGATCTGAGTGGAGGAGCTCTCCAGCTGGCTTGATCTGAGTTACCACTGCTGACAGACTAGGTGAGACATTTACTACTCTGCAATGTGGGAACTGTCAGTGACAACCGTAGGGAACAGTGAGGCAGGAGACCCAGGAGAGCAACAGGTTAAATGCTCATTATAGATCCATACATCTCAAGCTGGGTCAATCCTCTGGAGTAGGGCACAAATGCACCATGCAGGGAGTTTTCCTTCTTTAAACTAAGTAGGAGAGTTCCCAGCAGAGTACAAGTGAATTGCAAGCTTATCTGTCTTGAGCTGAGAGAAGAGATACCAGAGAAGAAGGAACCAGAATAAGAATGATGGTGACATGAAAAGAGAAGCTGTTTTGACACCTGCAAAGGAACACAACAGGTTTCCAACCAAAACCCCCAACCTACAGGAAATTGTAGAAATGTCAGAGATGGTTTTCAGATTATAGAAGGCAAATAAGATAAATGGGATTGAAGAGAAAGTTGAAATCTACCACAAAGAAGCCAAAAATTGTTTTGGGACATTAATAAAAAAAAAACTTGTTAAAGAGATAGACAACATAAGAAAAGTTATCACAGAATTTATAGAAACAAATTCTATAAGAGTTATTTAAGGAATTTCAAAGTACGACAGAAAGCCTGAAAAACATGCTAGACCAAGCAGAAGAAAGAATTTCAGAGCTTAAAGACAATGCTTTTTGGACTAATCCGGTCAGTCATAGATGCATAAAAAAGAATGAACAGTGACTCAGAGAAGTAGGGAATTATGCAAAGTGGGACAATATAAGAACTTTAAGATCTCTGAGGGAAAAGAAAAAGCAAAAAGCATAAAAAGCTTATTCAAGGGAATTAGTAAGGAAAACTTCCCTGGTATCACTAGAAATTCAGATATCCAGGCCCAAGATGATCACTTCACACAAGGAAGATTCACAGCAAATGGAACATCTCTAAGACACATAGCCATCAGCCTGGCCATAATCAAAATGATGGAGAAAATTGTACAAGCTGTAAGATAAAAAAAATAGCCAACCTACAAAAGAAAACTCATCCAACAAACTGTAGACTTCTCAGCAGAGATATTTTAAGCCAGAAGGGATTGAGCCTTATTTTTAGTCTTAAACAGAACAACTGCCAGCCAAGAATTTTGTATCCTACAAAAATAGTTTCATAATTGATGGACAAATAAAGATTTTTCTAGACAAGCAAAACCTAAGAAAATTTGTAACTACTAGAACTGCCCTAAAGGAAATATTCAAAACTGCACTATATATGGAACAATGACATAGATACCCACCAGTGTAAAAACAACTAAAAATCAAAGCTCACAGCTATAACAAAACAATAGCACAAGAGTAAAAACAGAACAATGAAGTATCATCCAAAATAATGAACAGATCCATATCCTACATATAAATACAAATGCTGAATGTGAATGATCTGAGTACCCTACTTAAAAGGCATAGACTGGCTGAATGTATGAAAAAACACACTCCAAGTAGATGTCTCAGAGAAACAAATCTAAGGATTCACAAGGACTTGAAGAGACTCAAGGTAAAGATATGGAAGTAAATATTCCATGCAAATATAAACCAAAATGAGAAGATGTAGCTATTCTTCTTTTTTTGCAGTTTTTGGCCAGGGCTGGGTTTGAACCCACCATCTCCAGTATATGGGGCTGGCGCCCTACTCCTTTGGGCCACAGGTGCTGCCCAGATGTAGCTATTCTTATATCAGATAAAATAGACAATAAATCAACAATGGTAGGAAAAGACAAAGACAGACATTTTATAAGGGTAAGGGAAACAACTCAACAAGAAAACATACCAATCCTAAATACAGTGATACAAAAAAAAAGTATACACAATTTAAGAGATCCTGGTAGAAGGAAAAAACCAATCATTTCCAAAATGTGTATGAAATGCAGGTATAATGGATGTGCATACATCCATTACTGGTATGCATCCATTACAAGTGTACATCCATACTGGGAACACTTGACGAATAATGGTACCTTCAATTCAACTTTAAAAAGTAATACATAGACAACTTCTCTTTAAAAAGTGTATACATTTTTTGGGTACCCTCTGTACGTGTGTCCCTAACAAGAGCTTCCAGATTCATAAAGCAAATTCCATTAGAATTAAGCAAAATGACAAATAGTAGCATTGTAATAACTAAGATGTCCAATACCCATTGACAGAATAGGACAGATCATTGAACGATAAAATTGATAAAGAAGAACGGAGCTTAATAGGACTCTAGAATAAATGGACCTAGCAGACATTTACAGAACATTCTACCCTAAACTACTGAATATACATTCTTCTCATTAGCACATGGGACATTTTCAAGATTGATCATATCTTAAGTCATAAAACAAGTCCCAGCCAATTCAAAAAAATTAAAATACCATGTTTCTTCTCAGACCACAGTGGACTAAAACAAGGAATCAATTTCAAGATAACTACTCAAGCCTACACAAAGTCATGGGAATTAACAGCCTGCTGCTGAATGATCCCTGGCTCAAGAATAAAATTTAAACGGGAATCAAAAGATTCCCTGAACTGAACAACAAAGTAGATGCAACATTCAAAATCTATGAGATACAGTAAAAGCACTCCTAACGGGAAAATTCATAGCCTTAGATGCCTGCATTAAAAAGATAGAAAGATCACAAATAAACAATTAAAGGAGTGAACCAAGGAGCTAGATAAAGAAGAGCAAACCAAACCCATAGCAAGCAGGAGAGAAATATTATAATGAAACTCAGAGCAGAACTAAATGAAATGGAAACCAAAAAATATAAATGTATAGGATCAACAACAACAACAAAAAAATGGTTCTTTCAAAAGATAAATAAAATCAATAGATCATTAGTCAGATTAACTAAAATTAGAAAAGAAAAAGCTCAAATAAGTTCAATCAATAATGAAAAAGGAGACATTACAACTGTTATCATGGAAATACAAAGTGTCATCTGTGAATACTACCAAAATCTCTATGCACAAAATCTAGAAGACAGAGAAGAAATAGATAAATTCTTGAAAATACACCACCTCCTAAATCTGTATCAGAAAAAATAGAAATTCTGAACAGAACAATAATGAGTACTAAGATTAAAGCTGTCATAAAAAAAAAAAATCTTCTAACCAAAAAAGCCCAGGACCAGATGGATTCACAGCTGAATTTTACCAGACCTACAAAAAAGAACTGATTAAAAAAAAAAATTTCACAGCATTGAAAAGAAGGGAGTCCCTCCTAACTCATTCTATGAACCCTATATCACCTTGATATCAAAGACAGAAAAGGATACAACAAAAAATGAAAACTACAGACCAAGAGCTATTATGCACATTCATGTAAAATCCTCAACACAATACTCGCAAAATGAATTCAACAGTACCTCTAAAAGATACTACACAATGATCAACTGGGGTTCATTCTAGGTATCCAGAGACAGTTTACCATATGGAAATCAATAAATGTGATTTCTTTCATGAGCAGAGGCAAAATCAATGCTCATATAATTATCCTAATAGATGAAAAAAAAAAGCATTTGATAAAATCTAGCACCCTTAACAGGTAAAAACCTTTAACCAACTAGGCAAAGAAGAAACATGTTTTAAAATTATAAAAGCCACATATGACAAATCCACAAACATTGTAGTGAAAAGTTGAAGTCATTCCTCCTAAAAACTGGAAAAAGGGTGCCCATTGTCATCACTTCTATTTAACATAATACTGGAAGTCCTACACAGAACAATCTGTCAAGAAAAAGAAATAAAATGTATTCAAATAGAGAAAGAGGAGCTCAAACTATCCCCATTCACTGAGAATATGACCTTGTATTCAGAAGACCCTAATGACTTCAACAAAAGATTCTCTACAATTGACAAATAAATTCAACAAAGTCTCAGAAATTACCAGAATTTCCATATACTAGCCATAGTGAAGCTGAAAGTCACATTGAAGACTTAATATCATTTACAATAAATATAAAGAAAATAAGATATTTAGGAATATACTTAACCACAGAGGTGAAAGATCTCTTCAAAGCCAATTACCAAACACTGATGAAAGAAATCATAAATGACACAAACAAATAGAAAAATATTCCATGCTTATGGATTTGTACAATCAACATCATTAAATATCCAAACAGCCCCAAATGATTTACAGATTCAACACAACATCCACCAAAATACTGACATCACATTTCACAGATCTAGAAAAAATAATCCCTAGCCTCATTTGGAACTAGAAAAGAGCCCATTTAGCCAAAGCAATCTTAAGCAAAAAGAACTAATCTGTAGGCATTACAATACTTGACTTCAAATTATACTATAAGGATATAGTTACAAAAATAGCATGGTACTGATATAAAAATGGAGACAGAGACGGATGGAATAGAATGGAAAACCCAGAGAGAAAATCATCTACCTACAATCAACTGATCTTTGACAAAGCAGACGACATGTGCTGAGGAAGGGAAGCCCATTCAATAAATTGTGCAGGGAAAACTGAATAGCCATAGGAAGAATACTGAAATAGGATGGGTATCTTTCCCCATATACAGAAATTAATTCAGGATGGATAATAGGCTTCCATGTAAGGCAGGAAAACATAAAAATTCTAGAAAAAAAATGTAGGGCAAACTCTTCTAGACATTGGCCTAGGCAGAGAATTTATGACTAAGGTTCCCAAATACAAGTACAGCAACAACAAAATAAATAAATGGAACTTAATTAAATTTGAAAGCTTGTTCACAATGAGGGAAACAACCAACAGTTTTAAAAAAGAGTTGATATTTAATGGGTGAAATATTCTTACAAACTACATCCAGTTCATATCCGAAACCTACAAAGAACTCAAATAAATCAGTATGAAATAATTGCATGAAAAAGGGGCAAAACATATGAAAAGAAATTTGTCAAAGAAGACAGACAAGCGGCCAAGAAACATGTGAAACAGTACTCAACCCCACTAATCATCAGAGAAGTGCAAGTTGAAACCACAATGAGATTCCACCTTACCCTGTCAGAATGGCCATTACTAAAAAGTCAAAACAACCAACCAAACAAACAAAAAAACCCTATAGATTTGGGCATGAATGCAGAGAAATAGGAACACTTACACTGTTGGGAATGCAGGTTGGTGCAGTTTACTCAAAGAAATAAATGTAGACCTACCATTTGACCCAACAATCCCACTATTAGGAAAGAAGTCATTTTATCAAAAAGACACCTGCCCTATAATGATGATTGCAGCGCAATTCACAATAGCAAAGAGGTGGAGTCAACCTAAAAATACATCAACTCACAACTGAATAAAGAAAATGTGATTTATATATACCATGGAGTACTACTCAGCTGTAAAAAGGAATGAATTAAGATCTTTTGCAACAATTTGTATGGAACTGGAGACCATTATCCTATGTGAAGTATCTAAAGAATCAAAAACCAAATACTAACTACATGCACTCTCTAATAATTGGGAGCTAAATGATGGGATACGCAGGACTAAGTGATGCAAAGACCATTAGAAACCAAGAAGGAGGAGGTTTAGAGCAGGTGTTAGGTAAAAACTTCAGTTACAGTGAACATTACTCTGGTGATGGGCACAGTAAAAGCCCTGATTATACAGCCTAGGATTCGGCCCTGGACCGAAAGCATGGATTTCCTGTGGTGGTGGATGAGCTCCACAAGTGCACTGTGGCTTCTACCCACACTGCACTCTCCTTTTGGTTTTGTCTGCATAGACACTCTTGTCTCCCAACATGAATTCACAAATCTTCCCCTGCATGCCCCCAAGCAACATGATTGATTCCTATGTGTCTGTGATCCAGTAGCAGAGCCCTATTCTCTGATTTCCCAACTTTAATTCCTGGATGTACTAGGGAGAACTGTGCTTTTCCTGAATTGTGGCAAGTATGGGGAGACCCTTTGGAGACCCTTCTCCACTCAGACTCTTCTCCTCCTTCCATTACCCTAATCACAGCTTCAGACATAGCTGTGGCAATACCCATGTGAGTCATCATGGATACTCCAAGGAATGATTGAGTCAGGGCTCTCAGGAGTGTTAGAATTGGTAGAGGTACCTCATTTAGTTTGTTTGGTGAGATCATGTGTTCCTGGATACTTTTCATATTTGTGGATGTTCATGATGTGCCTGGATGTCAAAGAGTTAGATATTTATTCTAATTTTCACAGTCTGATCTTATTTGAACCCATCTTTCATGGGAAGGATTTCAAAGAGTATTGAGTGTTGTATTTTAAGTCTTTGGACCCTTAAGCTGTATTGGCACTGAGTGTATCCCAAGCCAAGTAATGCTGTGACTCTTGCAGACTCCTGGTATGACTGCCTTGGTGGACATAAATAAGATATGAGAGAATTCCCTGGATTACTAGGAAAAGCCTCTCCCTCTTTTCTTCACTCTTTGTGTTGAGCTGCTCTCATTGGAGGAGAAATGACATGGGCACTGCCTTGTGGCTATCACGGCTGGAACTGCACCAGGACACATCTGAAGTCAGCCCAGTCTCAGCCAAAGCCCATGGTGACTGCTGCCTGACTACCTCTGATGCTTATTCACAGACAAAGGGCACTTTAATAAATAGGTGGTGAGTCTTGCCAGGACTGGGTCCTTCCCTACGAAGTACATCTAGAAATACCTTCTAGAAACTAAGATCTGAAATCACGAGTATCAAAAAAAAAATGAAATTATGGGTTTCAAGACTCTGCTTGGTATTCATTTTACTGTGGCTGAGCTGGTACCCAAGTTGCAAGACAGGGTCCTCTGAACCTCCCCTTTCTTTTCCTCAAGTGTAAGAAGACTCTTTCTGCACTGTACTGCCTGTTGTTGGGTGTGTGTGATACAGACACTGGCTGGGTGCCAATTACTGATGTCTCACTGGGTCACATGCCCCACAAGTCTACTGGTTCAAAGCCAATATGGCTCCAGAAAATGCTGAAAGACTGTAACCTTTGTGGCCTGACTACCTTACAAACTTATTCTAGGCCCCAGCTTGCTTTCTGTCAGATAGTGGTAGGGCTAGCCAGAGCTCCCCCTTTAGGGCAGAGGATTTCCCTCTGGCCAGGCTTGCCTAAATGCTCCTTCTATGGATTCAGGCAGAATACTACCCTGTACTGTGCTCCTTTATGACAGGGTAGGCCTGAGTCCCAGTGCAAAGTCCCCAAATGGCTTTACCGTCCTTCCCCGGGGCCACAGATTTTCTTTCCAGTTGGTGCACTGGCATAGGCAATCCACGACAGTCTCTTCTCCCTGTCTTCCGTGCCTTCTTCCTTGGTGGAATGTTGAAACCAAGTACAGTGATTGCTCCCCTGAGTTTTGATTCTTCTGTAAATACATGGATAGTTGTTGAATTTGGTGTTTGTGCAGGGGGATGATGATTAGAGGCTTCTATTCTGCCATCTTGCCCCCTCCCCACCATTCCTCTCTCATTGTATTTTAAGAACAAAGATCAAATCCTGTCACAGGAAGTCAATGGGCTTGTCTAAATGCCTTTTATTTTATTTTATTTTTTGCAATTTTTTGGCTGGGGATTGGGTTTGAACCCGCCACCTCTAGCATATGGGGCAAGTGCCCTAGTCTTTTGAGCCACAGGCGCCACCCTCTAAATGCCTTTTTAAAGGCAAAATCAGTGTTTTTATTTATCTTATTTTTAATTGATGTAAAAGATAACTTGCTTAAAGTAACTACAGTCATAATGTATTCGTTGGTTACAGCACATGGATAAGTGAAATGAATAAATGGTTTCACCAGCAGTTTGCTTGGCAACATACTCTCTGATTTCCCCTATGCTTTGATTCCCTGTAGTGGCCGTTCAATACCTTTGCCACACCTCCCCCCCCCCCCCAATTTCCTCTTTTTTCTCATTCTTGTCCAATGACCTGGCCCTGAGAGGACACCAGATGGGAGTTACCTCAGTTACCTGAACCTACACCTGCCTTTTTCCTTTTCCTCTAGACTCAGAGGATACCAGGTCCCTCTCAGTACGAATTTGTCGCGGCATCCTTAGTCTCCAGAATTTTTCTCCTTATTGTATTCTCCAGCTCTTCTCTCTGACTTATTTACCTTCTCTAACTCTTCTTATCAGTAAAATGGGGGCAATGAAAAGTAATTTACAAATGAGATCAAACACAGAACCTACTTAAATGTTAATTTTTACTGTAAAGGACTATGTATCTTTAAGAAATTGTCTTTATAGTCTAGGTGTTTAAATGAGGATAGATTTTACTGGCTTCCTTAAAGAGGTCCTATATATGTATGATTTTGGCCTCTGAAATACTTACATAAAGCACATAAAAAGTAAATTCATAAACATAAACCAGGGAAGAAAAAGAAAATTAAGTGAGTGCCAAATGGTAAGAGGGAGCTGCTGAGAAAGACATTTAAAAGTTTGTAGAGATTTATTTCCTGGATCATCATTTTGGATTCTTTTTACACTCTACTTCCCCTGCCCCCACCCATACGATGATACTTTCTTCTCCAGAGCTAATCAGAGGAATGTTTGATTTATGAAGATACATATGTTAAAATTGGTAAAAATTGATGTATTGTCTTAGGTTTAAATTAGTAAATTGCTATAGCATTATGAATGAACAACAGGACATAAAAACGCTTTTGAGCATTATTATGAAGCATTACATATGACGCTTTTTCTGGACTAGCTGCTTATTTCCTAAATAGATTTATCTGATAGCTTTTCTCATTTAATAAAAGGATGAATTGGAAAAATATGAACAGATTGTGATAACCAAAAATAAATGAACTTGACAACCTGGAAGAGAAGAAATTGCCAATAGACTAAATAATAATGTAGAAGAACTTTGGTATGCACAATTTGTGTATGAGTTAGAAATAAAAAATTTGACATTTAAGTTTAGAACCAGCTGCCTGGAAGTGGATTTTAAAAAATTAACATTTTTAATATACTAAAATATATATACTAAAAATAATGTTTTCCTTTACTATGTAGTCAAATATACCTTACCTGATAATTTAAAATATCCTTTTTCTCTCTTTCTTGCTCTCTACGTTCCTTACTTTATTCCTTTATTTCAAAAATACATAGTATTTTGATGAGGGTAACGATGAAGGCTATCTTCTATCTATTTTCACTTCATATTACTCATAAAAGTGACCATTTTAATCTCTTTCTTGAATGTCTTGATTATAATGAGATCTCTGAAAATAGAATCATCATCTTTTTAGAGAACTGCTATTTTCATTTTATGTTTTTTTATTACCTGTTTAATCTCCAGCAAGTTACTTAAATTTCTAAGCCTCAGATGCCTTATCTATAAGAAGAAAATAACAATTCAAGAATGTTGTGATAGTCAAAATGAAATAATGTATCTGACAATATGTTAAAAACTATAAATTTTTTGTTAAGTGGTACCTGTGGCTCAAAGGAGTAGGGTGCCGGCCCCATATGCCAGAGGTGGGGGGTTCAAACTCAGTCCTGGCGAAAAACTGAAAAAAAATTTCATTTGTCTAGACTTTTCTCTTTTCCTTGTATTTTTTCTTTCTTTTTTCCTTGCTTTTTCACTCTTTCTCTCCTTTCCTCTTTTTGTTTTACCTTTAGAGTGGTGGGAAGTAATCTTTAAAGATGACACAGGTTAAAAATAGTTAATAGAAATTTTAGTAAAACCAAAACCTTGGATAGTCCTTGGAATTACAAAGAAATTTTTTTCATGTAAATGAAATTTAAAATGTACTGCTTAATATATCTAATCTCTAATAAAATATGTAGATTATGAGTTTTTATTCCCTTTACTTGAGTACTAATCTTTAAATAAGAAGATCACACTTAGAACTCATGCAGAGTTCTGTAAAAGTAAAGTAGAACTTTACTGCCGGGCGTTGTGGCGGGCACCTGTGGTCCCAGCTACTTGGGAGGCGGAGGCAGGAGACTCGCTTGAGCCCAGGAGTTGCAGGTTGCTGTGAACTGTGATGCCATAGCACTCTACCCAGGGGGATAGCTTGAGACTCCATCTCAAAAAAAAAAAAAAAAAAAATGTCCCAGAATATTTTCTTATAAAGTTCTTAAGTATTTTATTTACTCAGCCCTTTTTTTTAGTTGTTGTTTAGTCAGTATTTATTGAAGATCTTTTCTATTTGTGAAATGCTATAGTATTGCTTGAATATTGATTGTATTCAAAATCACCCATATTCACTCTGGGGTGGAAGGGGAAACAACT
>CAUYQV010183244.1:0-20890 GCA_963574575.1 Galagoides demidoff
TGTGGTCCCAGCTACTTGGGAGGTGGAGGCAGGAGACTCACTTGAGCCCAGGAGTTGGAGGTTGCTATGAGCTGTGATGCCATGGCACTCTACCCAGGGGGATAGCTTGAGGCTCTGTCTCAAAAAAAAAAAAAAAAAAAGGATGAGAGCCAGGACTCAGAATTAGGTCTGATTGTGAAGCCCATGCTTTGCATATTGCGTTGAGAGAAATGTTTATGAAATAAAAACATCTGCAGAAAGGGTGGGCAGCAGCGTCTTTCACAATGCTAGAGCTGCTCTGGGCCCTTAGCTCCAGGAGCAGAGATGTTCCCCTTTCTCCTCATTGGCTTCTCCTGGTCAAAACCAGGCCCCAACCACCCCTGCCCAGCCCATTATTGCTACACACACCTGCTAATTGTGCCCAGTTATTCAGGCCCTTTTGGAGACAGAGGGAGTGGTGGGGTCAGCCAGCTATAAAACATCTTCCTTGCATAAGCACTCCTCTCTGGGGCTGAAGACTGTGGCTCCTCACAGCTGGGGACATACTGATGTCTCCAGGTGAAGAGACTCTCCTCCTTTTTGGCTTTGGTGAGGGTTGTGTCCTGTGGAGCTGGAAGATGACTGGGCAGGCCATGGTGTGATTCTGACCCTCCTCTGGAGTTAGGGTGTGGAAGGACTGCCTCGCCTCTCTCTACCATGGAGATTTCTTCTCTCACACATGTGGGTGACCACTGGGCCCTTCTGAGGCCACTTGGCAATTAAAATAAGGCTCTTAAAATAACCAAATAAACAACCTTCCTCTTAAAAACTTTAATCAATTCTTTCATTTTGCAGTAGCTCTTGGAGGGCAACTTCAGTGTTTTAAGCACACCTCCTCTCCATTATGCCCTCTCACCTGCACAGGGCAGTATTTTAAAACCTCGTTTTGTGAAACACAATCAGTATTCTGTTATTCCCTGTCACTTGGATGTTACTTTGTGCGAATAGTAGTTTTTCTAAAAAATAACATCAGGAACTCTGCTGTCTACCCAAATCAACAACAATGAGAGACAAGAAGTGGATTACCACTGAACGAAATCCTTTTTGTTCTAAATTGTAATCAACTATATTGGATGCGAGGTTTGTCCATTTTAAAAATTTAATAACGGGTTTTGGTTCTCTTGGTTCTATAAAAATGGCATTTATAAATATTAATATGGAATACCAGAGAAAGAACAATACATAACAATAATGAGAATCTCAAAATCCCATCACATTTGACACTGTCATATCAGCAGCTTAAGGATTAGCAGGTTAACCTTAGAGTTAAAAATATTGCTTTATGATTAAAAAAAAATCTCAAAGTAAAAAAGCTCCTTGTTGCATTACATATTCCTCATGGCTCCCTTATTTTTTCTTCAGGTTACAGGATCACTGCTTCGATTAACACTTTGGGGGCATGTAGGCTCAGAGGAAGGTGGGCTGACTTGTCTGAGTATTTCTGGTCCACGTCACACTGAGCTGGGCTTTTGTCTAATCCTAACCCTGACACTGCTTGAATCAGAGGCCCAGCAACTAATATCCCCATTTTAGCTGTGGTTTTTTTATCCATCTGAAGCTCCATTTTAAATGATAGTTACCCAAGGTGTCAGTTTTCACCAGTTTTTCTAAATACATCTAGTAAAAATGCAGCAATTTCCTAGAAAATCCAAGCTATTGAGATCTAATCACTGCTTAAGCTGTGGCTTTATTCAAATCTGGATCACCAATATGGCTTAAGATGTAAATGAAGTGCGGAGAGAAATAAAGCAAGAGAATCTCCAATGGCCTTTCTCTCTGCTGTTTGATGCCCGGCCCCTGCTTATCAGTCTATTAATGCAGCTCAACTTCAGTGGCAGTGTGAGCACCAGAGCTGCTGTCCTTCCAGTCCCAGCCAAACAAAACACACTTGAAGTAGCCTTAATATGAAACGGAAAAGGTCAAAATAGACAGGCTTTGCCCCACATAAATCCTGAAGATCCATTCTAATTTCCACCCGAGGATCTGTTAAGTCGTCCCGGATGCTCTTTATGATACGATGATCCACATTTAGTTTCATTAAAACTTTGTGGCTGGTTATTTTTCAACCTGATAGCTCCACTAAACTAGTTCTCAAAGTGTGCGCTAAGCCGCTATGCATAAAACTACTTTGCTGTCATGGTGGCTTCTAATATCACCTAAACGCAGGCAGTGGCAGTTTTGGAAAAGAACCTGATCTACATGTGCTCCATTTGAGCTTGGGAAGTACTCGGCTTCTGCTTTTACTGGGTGTCTTGTGAGGAAGGGGTGGTGTCCTCTGCAGACCCTCCTAAGCCCTCCTGAAGCCGAATGCTGAATTATCTACCATCCCGTATTTGTCCTGGAAGAAATCTACACAGGACACTACTTTTATCTGCTAAGGTTTCCAACTGGGATTAACAATGCTGAAACATTTGTGGAGGAGGAAGGAGGAGCCCACAAAAGAGAAAAGAATTAAAATTAAGGGCTCCTCCAACAACAGCACGGCAAATACAGAGATTCAGACTAAGCTTAAAAAGCAAGAGATTTCTCAGAGGGGCACATGAAGAGCCCAGCTTTACTGATGTGAATTTTAAAATGGTAAAAGGGGAAAAACCCACACACACACTCTGGGCTCTTGCCTACTCTGAATATCACTTCTGAGCTGGCTGGGTCTCTCTTAGTGATTAGTTCCTCCTCAGCTCCCTCCATCCTGAGTTCTGACAGGAACCTTTATTTCTTTATCAATTGCTGTGGTCAGTGTACATTACTGCAGTCAACAGAACCACTGGCAAAGGGTTTCAAAAAAGGTGGAGATCATTTTTCCATGAGAAAGGGGGATTAAACATAAAATAAATAAATCAGCAAGGCTGAATAACAGATTCCTAAATCCAGATGAGCCTGCACTTGTAATGTTTTCCCCAGAAGGTCTACCCAACATAGCAAGTGGATGGCCTTGCTGTGCTGGGGAGCAGAGTGGGAAACCAGCCTCTCTTCAGCTGACCTTGCCTCCTCCATACACTTAGTTTTAGGCCAGGGCAATGCAGGCTAAGATCTGACACAGGCCTCCATTTCCATCTATAAGCTCTTAGGTTTTGCAAGCAAATCAATCTGGATTGGAAACCTGTCCCTCCTTGCAATGGGCTGTGTAATTCCTCTGGGATTCCTGGGTAATTCCTCTGAGCCTCTGTTTCTTCATCTATGAAATGGAGATGATAATAACACCTCTGCTAGAGCAGGTTAGATGAGATCGTTTATGTGAAGCACCCAGCCTGGTGCCTGGCACTTGCCTGGTGTGTGACACATGACAACACAGTCACACTGAACATTGTGCTGGGACTCTGCCAGTTCTGAGAGCCCAACTGAGCACTACTCTTACTGGGTCTAGTGAACAGCAGCAGCTACAGAATATATCTTGAAGATTAAACCTCTGTCTTTGCTAGTGTTGTCATTGTGACCAAAGGGCTCCCAGATCCCCCCACGATTAATGCTTTGGAATCAAGGATATTTAATTCTACTGCTCTACTCACTCTCTGCCCATTATCAGACTGCATGTCATGGTACAATGTAACAACCCTGGGTAGGCTTGAGTTCCCAAGAACATTGAGAAAAAGTGAAATGACCTCCAGGAGACCTCTAGAATAGCACAATGACTCTCTGAAGGTCTGAGACTCAACACTTCTGCCCTTCTGAAGGTCTCAGGGCATGGCTGACAGCTGCAGGTTTCCACAGCAGTGTGCCAAGCACCTTCACGGAGAGTGGCCATTAGGCTAGCCACCTCCTTGCCGATGGCTGGGGTGCTGGAGAGGTCTTTTGTGAAGAGGAAGGGGTTGAAAGGGCACTGGACAGAGGGGTCAGAGCCCCTGCCTGTGATCGCCCACTGTCACTGTTGGACTCACCCCCTGAACCCCAGGGACTACATCTTTAAAACGAGGGTGTTCAAGCACCACAGGTCGGACCCTCCTTTGCTTGTGCCCCACACCCACTGCCTGCACTCACCAGGGCCACCATTCAGCAGCTGGGGATGCTGCCTGGGGAACAGCAAAGGCTTTGATGCATATATGAAGGAACTAGGAGTGGGGCTAGCTCAGTAAAAAATGGCAGCTATGGCCAAACCACATTGTATCATCACTGTGACAGCAAAAACCTTACCACAAAAACTGAGAGCACTTTGAAAACAAAGGAGTTTTCCTGTGTCTTGGGAGAGAAGTTTGAAGAAACTACAGCTGATGGGGAAAAACTCAGTCTGCGACTGTGCAGATGGTGCATTGATTCACCATCAAGAATGGGATGGGAAAGAAAATTGCCATATGGGAAATCAGTGGAGGACGGTGTCGTAAACAAGGTCACGTGAACTTGGGTCTATGAAAAAGTAAATAAAAATTCCATCATCGCTCTGGGCAGGATCAGTTCAATGAGCAAGTCTCCACACTGCTTTTTTTTTTTTCCATTACTGTATTCAGTTATCTTTATCACAAATATTTTACATGCAACTATTTCAAAGTGTTGGCTTAATTAGGTTTCTCCCTTTGGTTAATGAATAAATACATTTGTGCTAAAATAAATAAATAAATAAGATGAGGTTGTTAGTTGACCCCTTAACGGGCATCACCTCTGAAGGAGGACGCTGGAGGGAGAACTTTCATTCCCCACTTTAAATTCTTCTACTTGTTTTTTAAAAAAGTTAACAACATACTTGCATTAATCTTATAATACACACTTTTCATTGAAAAGGAAACTAAGGGGGTGGATCTAAATCTCTTCTAAAATCCAGAGGACATGGTGGGCAAGTCTCGTAGGCGACCAGGTGAAGATACAATCTCTGACAGCTGAGGAGGAAGTCTCTGCTCTCTGTCAGGATCAAGATGAGGTGGGGCCCAGAACGGTAGCGCCAAGGTCATCAGATGAAATTGGGCCTATTAAACCCAGATTGCACTGGAACCTGCTTCTCACAGGTTGGATGATCATATGATCTACTAGGCGCCTTCCCCTAAATCTGCTAGTCCTTTGGAACATTTCCTGGCACCATGAAATGGGATCCTTTTGGGGAGGGGAGCAAGGGAGCTGGCAGCTGGCTGGCAGTCTCTCTTAGCTTGGAGCATTGGCCTCTGTTGCTCAGGCAAAGTGCACAGCAGGGGCCCGCAAGGCAAACGCTTGTTGGACATGGCAGAGTGGCCCGCCTCTAGCAGTTTCACTCTATATTCAGAGGTCATAGGTCTAATACACTGCGACCAGCTATCCTGGCCCAACGTAATCTTTCTCCCCTCTTCACCTTCTCCAAAAGGTCATCCAGGGAGGGGCACTCCATCGAATAGTTTAGATTAGTAGACCCAAACCTGGTTGCATATGAGACACACCTATTAATAAAACAGATTCCTGGGCCCCCTCCCACAAGGTCCTGGTGGTCTGGGTGGGTGGGACCCAGAAATTTGCATTCATTCTGAAGTACTGCAGGTGTTTCTGATGCCACCAGGCCAGTACAGTGATATCCACTGCGACACATTACCAGATAATGTTTTAGGGTTTCTAAGGTACAGCAGGTCAGACCCCAAAACACAGTCATGCACAGACAAGCATCCAGACAGGTGAACCCAGACATCAGTCCCTGCCTGCCGATGCTCCAGGCACAGGTGGGTGACTAGTGACAAGAGCTCCACCGAGAGCATTTGACAATGCTGAGTGGCCTCACCCTTCTCCAATCGCGACGTGACACAAGGCTTCCCCTTCATTCCCCCTCCATGGCAAGTTAACTGCAGATGTAACTGACCTCAGCAAACAAGAAAGGCCATGGTGAGGCATTCTTGGCTTCAGGAGAATTTAGTCCAATTCGTACCAAAATCAAGGCTTGCTTTTGATTATGTTGATGATAGAGATTGTAAACAAAACAGTCTTTCTCTACTAATTAATTCCCTTGGAAGAACTCTAAAGATCTTTAATTACACAGTTTGAAGAGCAGCGGTCACCCGATCAGGCTGCTCGGCCTATGTCCTCCTCTCTCTGCCCACCTGAACGGAATGTGTTCTTGTTTTCCTGCCTCGCACATGTAGGGTGGACCTGCAGTAAATCCTGACAGCTAAGCGCCTGACAAAAGTGCTCTGATGTCAGGTATAAAGAATGCCACCTACAGCTTAATGTCTGGAAAAGAAATTCTGAGGGCTGCAGACAATGAAGGTTTTTGTCTTCTTAATGCCTGCTCTGCAATCGAGTGGAAATGCTACTTCCATCTGTAATCTACAAATGAAATTAAAGTTGTTGAAAGACACAGAGTAAACCAGAAGCCTTTGTTTCTTCGCAGAACAGGAAAAATTTAAACCACTAAATGTTTTAGCAGATTTACTAAATTTCCAATTAAATCATGAAATCTATCATTGCAGAGCTCTGAGAAGGCAGTGTCTCTCCCCTTCCTCGCTCTCTCTCTCTGCCTCCTTTCACCCTCTGTGAACACATATGTAATATATGATATAAGCAAACCAAACTCCTAACTTCCCAATGTACATATACAACTGGGGTTTAGGGAGGGGCGCTCCACAAGCTTGAAGGTGAATGAGGCCAGCTCAGTGGTGATTTTAGGGAAGGCCCAGGCCAGCTTCTAGGACAAAACCAACAATTTGCCTTCCCTCCATGCTTGGAGGGTTCCAGGGCCTCCAGCAGGTCGAGAGAGCAGGCGGGAGCCATAAGGCATCAGGAGCTGGGCGTGGGAGGGAGCTGAATCTGCTGTACAAGAGCACCCTCTGCCAGTTGGCACAGAGGGCTGGCTGAAGAGGCCGGAGGCCCGGAGTCAGGGGAAAGGGCACAGGACCCCTGCACACAAAGCTTGTGGGGCTGGAAGCCAGACAGGAAAGAGATTCTATCTTCAAAACTAGACAGAACACTCACCTCTGGAACAATAGCGGGTGCAGGCAGGGGCGATGCTGATTTTCCAAGGGCTCTCCACGTTAATCCTCCCCACGAAATCCAGCCGCTAGGAGCCTGAATGGTGCTCCAGACACCCATTCAGGGGAAAATGACGGGTGATTTTTGCCCTTGTCTCCCGAGATCTCCGGTGAGCACCGCTGCTCCGGCTGACATGTGTTTGTAAAGATAAAGCACCAGGCTACTTTGGGGGCCCTCCCAGGCTATTACGGAGAGCAAGTGGTGCCAACTCAGGCTCTGCATGGCTTTTTCGAATTGAGCTGTTAATTTTTTTTTTTTATGTGCACCTCTTTCTGAAAAGGATTTGAAGCAACTTACAATAAAGGCAAACACAATAAAATCATTCAACTAAAATTAGAAAAGCAAAGCCAAGGAAAGAAAGAAGCAAGCACTGACTATGAAGAGTTACTATGATTTTGTATCAGATTAGACCCTGAGCTTCCTGGCAGCCAGGGCAAAAAAAGCCTCCCCAGTTTGATAGTCCCTACGCCTTACTGGAAGGGAGCAGGACAATTCTTCAAGTGAGGTATATTCTTCTTTTAAGGTATGAAGATTCATTTAGGAGACTTTGTGCAGGAAACTCATCATACAGTGTATTTAACCATATTTTATATAAGTGCGTCTCTGGCGTTTGTCAAGGGCATGAGTCAGTCACAACTCGGCAATGGTGATTCTTCATGGAAGAAAACGAACTGTGTGCTGGAGAGCAGCTAGACAAATGTGATTCACAGTCTAGCTCTTGCCAGATGCAGTAGCAGGTGACTACAGTCCCAGCTACTCAAGAGGCTGAGGCAGGAGCGTCCCTTAAGCCCAGGAATTTGTGGCTGTAGTGAGCTATGATTATGCTTGCAAATAGCCACTGCACTTCAGCCTGGGCAACGTAGCAAGACTCGTCTCTAAAAAATGAAAAGTAGAATAACATTTAGATCTTGGGTGTTTTGTTCATTCACTGAGGCATTAGATATTTATTAAATGCCTACTAAATGTCAGGTTATAGGTAAAGGGGATAGAGCACTGAACAACTAGGTAGGTCCTGCCCTGGGGTGTGTGATCTAACTGATCCAATACTGAGAAAGAACTAGAAAGTGTGCAGCCCACTGGTGCGCTGGTGGGCAGCAGGCAAGCCTCCCTACTTAGTTACTGAGTAGGAGCAGGTTAGCAGGCAGTGTGCTTTCAGACTAAGTCTCAGAAATTTCATTTCAAACTTCCTTAAACAATAAAGAAATGTGGGTGGCGCCTGTGGCTCAAGGAGTAGGGTGCCGGCCCCATATACCAGGGTTGGCAGGTTCAAACCCAGCCCCAGCCAAAAACTGCAAAAAAACCCCAAACAAAACAAAACAATAAAGAAATGTGGTTTCACTATTGGCTGCCACAGCTCTGAGAAAGACAAGAAAAAACAACCTTCAAAGCAAAACAGGAGACCATCTCTTCCTGTGGCTTCTCTTGGGATGGAGGAAAAACTTTCCAGCCTTGTGGCCACCCCTCTGATAGACTTGCGCTTTGTCTCCTTGGTCAGAATCGGCCCACATGCCCATTTCTGATCCAGTCTGGCAAGGGGTTGGGGTCACTCTTAGACCGATGAAGCCATCCCTGGGGTCAGCTTCACTATAATATTTGTCCAGGTGGGGAAGGAGAATACTTGAAAAAAATTGGACTCGTGGGCAGGGGATAGATGGCTTTAAATGGACGCCGGGTAGACAGCCCACATTCCTGTTTTGGTCTTTAAGTACCAACTCTTTGGTGTGTGAAAACTGGTGTAGTTTGAGAGTCATCAAGGCTGTTGGAACGTCTGTCTTCCCGGCTCTGCAGAGAAAGAACATCCTTGTGATTTTCCCGTGTCTTGAATCAGACTTACTGTTTTCTATGCCTCTGTCAATTCTTCAGCTTGGGCCTTCTGCTATATACATTTTTAAAAAATCCTCTTAGCTAGTCTTCCTACCTCCAATTTTATCTGAATCTAGTTCATCTTCCTCACTGTTAGTAAAACAATCTTATTTTTCAATTATTTTTATTTCAAAATGCTAGGGGGTGAAAGTGTTCCTGTTACATGGATAAATTGCATGATGCTAATGTCAGGGCTTTCTGTGTCCCCATCCCCAGAATAGCACACGTTGTACCCTAGCGGTAAGTGTTTATCCCTCCCCCCTCTTAGTTTCCAGTGTCCTTGGAATGAAACCTCAAATTCTTGAGCTTAAGTGACCCTCTTGCCTCAGTCTCCTGAGTAGCTGGGACTACAGGTGCCTGCCACAACACCCAGCTAGTTTTTCTATTTTTATTAGAGATAGGGTCTTGCTCTTGCTCAGGTTGGTCTTGAACTCCTGAGCACAAGCAATCCACCCGTCTCAGCCTCCCTGAGTATTAGTGCTAGGATTACAGGCATGCGCCACCACTCCAGGCTGTGAAGAAACTTTTTATTTTAGTTAAGTCTCCTTTATTTATTTTTGTTGTTTCTGTATTATTTGTCTTGGGAGTCTTAGTCATAAATTCTTTGCCTAGGCTGTTATCTAGAAGAGATTTTCCTATGGTTTTTCCAAGAATTTTTATGGTTTCTAGTCTTACATTTAGGCCTTTAGATTGACCTTGAGTAAATTTTGTACATGGTTCTGTTTCAACCTTCTGCATGTGATTATCCAGTTTCTCCAGCACAATTATTGAACAGGGCATCCTTTCTCCAGGTTATGTTGTTGTCTGCTTTGTTAAAAATCAGCTGGTCATAGTTACATGGTTTTATTTGAGGGTTCTCTATGCTGTTGTCTATGTCTGTATCTTTATCTTTATACCAGTACCATGCTGTTGTAGTTAGTACAGCCTTGTAGTATACAAGCCCTGAGTCCAAGGGATGATGGCCTGCGGATCCCTGTCCTGTAGCAGCCTGGGGCATGGCTTTTGTTTGTTAGTTCCTGTTTCATGATTCTTCCCTAAAAACTGAATTTGTTAGTCTCTTTTTCAGCCTCTCAGTCCCCTTAGCCTTTGAGGGGGTAGGTTTGCACAGACATGCTCACCTCAGAAAACTTTGAGGACCTGGTCCACTTGGAACTTCTATGTGGCAGAAGAGGGCTGGTCATTAGTTTTTACACTATTGTACCCTCTGCCTAGCACAGGGCCTGACACACAGCAAATGCACTTTAGAAATTTGCTGACTGACTCAGTGCCCGTAGCTCAGTGAGTAGGGTGCCAGCCACATACACTGAAGCTGGTGGGTTTGAGCCCAGCCTGGGCCTGCTAACAACAATGACAACTGCAGCAAAAAAATAGCTGGGTGTTGTGGCAGGTCCCTGTCATCTCAGCTACTTGGAAGGCTAAGGCAAGAGAATGGCTTAAGCCCAAGAGTTTGAGGGTGCTGTGAGCTGTGATGCCATAGCACTCTACCACGGACAATGTAGTGAAACTCTGTCTCAAAAAAGAAAAAAAAAAAGACTCTGTATCAAAAAAAAAAAAAATTTAAAAAAGAAATTTGCTAAGTAAAAATAAAATAAAGTTCCTATGCTTATTAGGTACTGACCCTTTTTAAGGCATACCACCTGCCACTCTCTTTGATGTGCAGATTAGTCTCAAGGATGATGTAGAACAGAGTTCACAGCCCTCGTCTATAATGAAGAAGGAATTCAGGGCTCCTTATGTCCAGTCCAGAGCATTTTCCCTGTGTCTCAGGGCCACAGGAAACGAAGGCTCAGTGATGGGGATGGTCAACACTATCTAATTTAATGTCCACAATAGTCTTATGGGGTAAATATCAGTATTTCCATTTTGTTTGTTTATTTATTTATTTAGAGACAGAGTTTCACTTCATTGCTCTTGGTGGAGGGCCATGGCATCACAGCTCACAGCAACCTCAAACTCTTGAGCTCAAGCAATGCTCTTGCCTCAGGCACCTCAGTAGTTGGGAGTACAGGCGCCTTCTACACTGCCTGGCTACTTTTAGAAATGGGGTCTTGGTCTGGCTCGGACTGGTCTCCTGAGCTTAGGTAATCAGCCCTCCTCAGCCTCCCAGAGTGCTAGGATTATAGGCGTGAGCCCCTGCACCCGGCTTAATATTTCCACGTTAAAGAAGAAAAAACAGGCTCATGGAAGTGTCACTTGCCTAAGATCACAAAGTTTTTATTTAGTCATTTATTTGTACAAATATATGGGGTACATGAGAAATTTTGTTACACGTATGTGATGGATAGTGGTCAAGCCAGGGTATTTGTGCTGTCCATTCCCAGGCACAATAAATTTTTGTCAGTCTAGTCACCCTACTGTGCCATTAAGCATTGAATTTATGCCTTCAATATTACTGTATATTTGTATCCTCCTCCTCTCCCTTCCCCTGCTCACTCTGCTCAATCTCTGTTTCCTATTTTTTCCACTCTCTACCTCTATGTTATCAAATTTTTTAGCTCCCACATATAAGGGAGAAACATGGAATATTTATCTTTTTATACCTGGCTTATACACATAACACTTAAGTTAATGACCTCCAGTTTCATCCATGTTGCTGCAAATGACATGATTTCACTCTTTATGGTTAAACAGTATTCCATTGCGCATAGGTACTGCATCATCTTTATCCATTAATTTGTTGATGGACACTTCTGTTGATTTCTTTTTCTTTTTCTTTTTTTGAGACAGAGTTTCACTTTTTCACCCTCGGTAGAGTGCCATGGTGTCTTAGTTCACAGCAACCTCAAAATCTTGGGGTCAAGTGATCTTCTTGCCTCAGCCTCCCAAGTAGCTGGGACTACAGGCACCCACCACAGCGCCCAGCTATTTTTTAGAGACGGGGTCTTGCTCTTGCTTAGGCTAGTCTTGAATCTGTGAGCTCAGGCAATCCACCCACCTCGGCCTCCCAAGTGTTGGGGTTACAGGTGTGAGCCACCGTGCCCAGCAACTTCTGTTCATTACTTATCTTGGCTATTGTGAATAGTGAAGAAATAAATATGGGAGTTCAACTAGCCCTTTGACATATTGATTTCTTTTCCTTTGGGTGGTTGCCCACTAGTGGGATTGATTGGTTGAATGGTAATTCTATTTTTAGTTTTTTGAGGCATCTCCATACTGTTTTCCATAGTGGTTGTACCAGTTTACATTCCCACCAACAGTGTGTAAGAGTTTCCCTCTCTGCATTATCACCAACATCTGTTACTTTAATAATACCTTTATTATTATTATAATGTCTTTATAATAATACCTTTGACTGAAATAAGATGATATCTCATTGTTGTTTTGATTTGCATTTCTCTGATGATGCAGTGATGTTGTTTTTTAATGTACCTGTTGGCCATTTTCATGTTTTCTTTTGAGAAATGTCTATTCATATCCTTTGCCCACCTTTTAATGAGATTATTTGTTTTCTTCTAGTTGAGTTGCTTAAGTTCCCTGTATATTCTAGAAATTAGTACTCTGTTAAATTAATAGCTTGGAAATATTTTCTCCCATTCAGCAGGTTATCTCTTCACTCTGTTGATTGTTTCCTTTGTTGTGCAGAAGCTTTTTAGTCTAACATAGTCCCCTTTGTCTCTTTTTGCTTCTGTTGCCTGTGCTTGAGGAGTTGGTCATAAATTCTTTGCCTAGACCAAGTCCAGGAAAGTTTTTTCTAGGTTTTCTTCTAGTATTTTTATAGTTTGGGTTTTACAATGAATTCTTAATCTATTTTGAGTTTTATGTTTATGGTGAAGGAAAAGGTTCAGTTGTATTCTTCTGCCTGTGGCTACCCAATTTTCCAGCATAAGGTCATAAAGTTAATAAAAGTGTGAAAACCTGGATTCAAATCCAATTTCACTGGACTCCAAAATACACAGATTTTCTTGCTGTGAGGCCAAGGTACTGCCCAGTTTTCTAGATTAGGAAATTTTGAAAAGGTGCTGTGAAATAAATCTGTTATTTTCTGGAAAGCTGGCTCCCCACTGCTATTTAAATAAGAATGAGGCAACGTTTCAGTGGGGTCAGTTGAGAGTTGATGGGTAATCTGATGCAGTAGAAACAGAGAGAGGGGCCAAATCATAGAGCAGTCAGCCTCTGTCCTGGCCAGCTTATCCATGATGGTAGACCCCTTTCTGGAAGCTACTTCTTAAGATCATTGATCTTTGACATCATGGCCCTGGAAGGTGACAATGATGGGTGGTATGAGCCTGTAAACCCCTTTTCTTTTTTCATGAAGAGATAAGTTGTGCTTAACTTGGAGAAGATGAGGAAGGCCTTGGTTTTGGATAACATAGAGAAAGTATTACTAGTTGAGGAGTAACAGACTCACACCATCCATGTGTTCCAGGAAGCAGAACCATGACCAACCATAAAAGAAAGCAAACCAGTTCACAGAGAAGAGTGCTCAAACCCAAGCTGCAGACCCAAGGTGGAAAGTGCCTGGTCTGCTCTGCTTGTCACTGCCCTCCCATGTCTGTCTCTCACATTCATGCCTATCTGCCAGCTTGCTAGGAAAAGAATTTCTGTACATTGTGGCCTAAGTTTTCCAAAAGGCAGTGCCAAAGGAAATAGCTTAATTTACCCCTTTACTGGGGTAGAAGGTACAATTCCAGGGAAGCAGAGCGAAAGGGAAATGGAGTGAGGCAGAAAATCAGCAAAATACAGAAGCATAATCCTGAGTCGGGCATGGTTTTGAAACAGGTGCTGCTGACTGCATAGGTCTGTGGGATGTCTTCAGAAAGGCTTCTGAACTGTGTCCTAGAAGAGTCTACCCAGGAGGAGAAAGGGAGAAGAGTGAGCCAAGTGTGCCCTGCATCCCACTGGCCAGAGTCTGCCTCATGGGAGGTTCACCTTCTTGCACTGTGGGTGGCATCAGTCAGTCTCAGGTAGGGACTTGGGAAGCCAGACCCCCTGAGGGGACAATCCAGCCCACGGTCTTCTCCAGCTGCTGGGGTGGCAGCAGCAAAGTGACCTGCCTCCACAACCTCGGGCATGGTCAAGATGTTGCTTGAGCTACTCTGGATAGAAAGTGAGGTAAGTACATGGGTTGCACTAATTGAGTCTACTCTCTGCTCTGAGGCAGAGTTTGAGCCAGAAGGGACAATAAATCATCTAAGAATAAGGATGCTTGTGTTCCCCCCAAATTTGCAGGCTGAAATTCAAATCCCGAAGGTGATGGCATTTGGAGAGCAGGCCTTTGGGAGGTCTTAGGTCATAAAGGGAGAACCCTTGTGAATGGGATCAGTGGTCTCACAGAAGAGTCCCAGAGGGGAGGGCCATCCTGTCCTGTGTGAAGACTTGGCAGGAAGATGGCCCTCACCTTGACCTTGGACTTCCTACCCTCAGAGAAATAGATGTCTATTGTTTATAAGCTGCTCTGTCTGTGGGATTTTGTTCTAGTGGCCCAAACAAGGCTAAAGGACATGAAAGGAGAGGGTAGGGTAGGGTAGTGGAGCAGAGGGGAGAGGAGAGGAGAAGAGAGGAGAGACGCGGTCTCGTCCTGGGAGCAGGTCTGATAAAGGCAGTGGGTTCTGAATGAGTACTTGGTGTGAGCTAGTTTGTTATATCATTTTATCTTCTGAAGCCTTTATAGAATAAATATTATTGCCTACATTTGACACATTTGACAGATGAAACTGAGGCTCAGAAAGGTTAAAGAACTGGACTGAGACCTCCCAGGAGCCAAATGAGAAGGCAGAATGGGCTCCTGACCCCCCACCCAGTCCCAGAGAACCCCCCTCCACCCAATCTCAGAGCCCCTGACCCAATGCCACACCCCAACTGCGTTCTCGGGACTGCTTTCCTGAAGGGGGCCTGGGGACCACAGCAGGTGTGCCGTGCACCCGCGAGGCCAGGGTAGGCAGGCTGAGTCCACCTTCACAGCCAGGGCAAACCATAGTCATTTCAAGAGGTCAAACAGGTTATGTCGGGGGAATGCAAAGGCGTGATGCATGACAGACTTAGTGAGGAGGGTTTGAAGGCTCAGTGTGGCTCTCTGACGTCCCCTAGAAACATCCCAATTTATAATAAAATTTACATTTCATTCTGAATGTGTAGGTAGAGAACTGTGTGAGAAGTTTTCTGCCAATCCCTGATGGCAAAGAAACAGGGCTATAGCCAAAAGGCAGTTCTGAGTGGAACTTGGAGTGCTGGGTGTCTCACTTCAGCCAACAGTCAGGACAGGGCAGCAGTCAGTGCCCAATGCAGTGGGCACAGTGCCCAGACACGAAGGTCTGGGAGGTGGGGCTCTGCCCTGCCCAAGGCAACCTGTGATGGCTCTGAGCTGTGGAAGGTAAGCCGACGGCACGGTCACTGGGTGGCCAAGAGGAACACGTGGAAGTGGCCATGGTGACACTCAGCCATGAGGTGTGCACCACTTTTATTAGGATGAGTTCATGAACTTAATTGTCTGACCCTGTAGGAAGGAACAATTGAGGAAGAAACAGTGCCATGATGCTGGATGTCCTTCTCTTTCCTGATGTCTCTTAAATAGCATCAGACTGCACAGTGCTGCTGCATGTTGGCCCTGGGGGCAGCTGCTGGCCCCACTGAGCCTCTGCCACAGTCACGTGGGTTTCTCCACCAGGCTGAGGCTCCTGTGCAGGGGCCCACAAACACTTTGGGAAGATGGGGGAGATGAGATCCTCCTCTCTCCAAGTCAGAGATGATTGAAGCCCAAGCCTGGGCCTCAGGGACGTGCCTCCCCTTGGCTGCCACAGGTCAGAGAAGAGGGTCTGGCACAGAGAGCCACTGCCCGACACCAGTGATGGCCAGAGAGAGAATCCAAGGACTGTCCCCGGGGTGGGAGACTGCTCTGTCACCGTGAAGACCCCTGTGAGGTTTGCCAAGGTGTCCTGATGGGAACAGCAGGCTGTGGACTGCAGCAGGCTCCCACTGTCTGTCTGCATGTGGCCGCCATTTGCAGGCTAAACACACCACAGTGGCTTTAAACACAGACATGAAAGAGGGCCCCACCCCCCACATGGCCCTTTGGCCTCATCTTGCCCCCATTCTGATGTAAAGTCCAGACCCCTAAGTGTGGCACACAGGCCCTGCTGTAGGTGGCCTCAGCTAGCCATCGGGCACCCTCCCTGTGCCTGTGGCCTTCGCTGTGTCCTGGAGGCACACAGAGCTGCCTGCTGCCCCAGGCCCCTTCCTTCAAGGCTCTGTGCCTGTGCACAGCTGCTCTCTCTGCCCACAGCACCTGCCACCTTTTCAGCTTAGCTGATCCCTGATTGCCCTGCAGTTCTCGCCTTCCTTAGGAAGTCCTCCCTTCCAGCTACACCTGGGAGTATTCTCTGATGGGCTCTCACAGTCTCCCAGGCTGTCCCCCGGGTGGCGTTTATGAGTTTCTGTCATGATTCCTCAGTGACCCATTTGTGTTCAGTGACACTACAGAAGCGGATCCCTTGTCTGTCTGGAAGTCACCACTTTTTCTGCCCTTCCCTTAAAGGCTGCTGTTTCTTGGGCTCTCTCCTGGGTCCTCTTTCTCTCCTGGCCTATGTCCTTGTGGGAGGTCACCTCTGTCCCAGGGGCTTCCCGGCACCATCTGTTGGCAGCAGCCTCCAGTCCCCGTATCCAGTCCAGCACTCACTCCCGAGTGCCAGACCCATTTATCCAGATTCTAATAGGATCAATTCCTCTGTTCAACACACATTCCAGCACCCATCTCCTGTCTGCCCGACACTGTCGCAGGTGCTGTGTATACAGCAGTGAGCAGAACAGAGCCTGCCCCGGTAGAGCGCCTCGGTGCAGCAAGGAGTCAGAAGTGATGGTGTAAGAGATGCTGAAGCTCCCGAGGGTGGCACGGAGGAGGCAGGCATGCAGACCAGGGAGGGCGTGGGGTAGGGGCAGACTCACCTGCTAGTTGATGTCTACTTCTGAAGGCCCCACAGACACCTCCGACTCAGAACTGAACCTGTCCCCTCCTCTGAACCTGCTCAGCAAAGGGGGCCTAGATCTATCAAGGACTGGCCAGAGCTCGACCCTCCCAACCCCTTCCCTTCACACATAATCAGTCTCAAGTCCTGTCCCCTCTAGCTTCAGAATACCTCATTCATTCATTCATTCACAATTTCACTCATTCATCATACATTCACTGGATACTGACTGTGTTTCAGACCCGACAGGACACACACAAAATCCCTACCTCCAGGAGCTCAGAGTTTAGCATGTGAAACAGATAAGAAAAACAGAATGAAGCAATGCATATATGATTTCCTCTCAGGCTAAGGGCTATAAAAATGAACTGGTTTCAACAAAGGAGAAAAATATGAGAGCTCTTAACGGCTAGGAGGGCCCTCCTAAGGATGAGAGAGAGAAGGATGGGGCATGTATGGGCAGCCATAGCAGATTACCTCAATGAGAGGGACTTACAACAACAGAAATTTATTTTTTCACTGTCTGGCCTCTAGAAGTCAGAAGTCCAAGTCTTGGCAGGGCTGTGTCCCCTCCAAGGCTCTCAGGAAGAGCCCTTCCTTGGTGACGCCTTGCTGATGGTGGCTGCGGGCAGCCCTGACTTCTGACTCAGTCTTCCCTTGACCTTCCCCCTTCTGTGCCTGTGTCCTTTCCTCCTCCTACAGGGATGTTGTTCTTTGGAATCCAGCATGATCTCATCTGAACTAATTCTGTGTACAGAGATGCTATTTCTAAGCAAAGGCAGAATTTTGGGGAGACACTAATAGACCCAGTACAAAGGGTGAGATCTCTTTGGGGCAGATGAAATGGTTTGCACACAGGCCCTCAGGTGGAAAAGGGTTTAGAGTGTTTGGAGCCAATATGGCTGAAGTGTAGGGGCCAGGAGTAGTAGGGACCCCATGAGCTTGGAGAGAGAAGCAAGGCCAGATGATGGAGGGATGTCACAAGAAAGGGGTGAAATACAAGGAAAATGTCCTTTCAGATGGAAGATGCTGAGTATAAAATATGCTGGGGCAGGCGGGAGATGGAGAAAATAAGACACCCGCAAAATGATGTTGAAGAGAATCACAGAGTCCTTGAGAAGGTGGCCGGCAGGTTTGGAGTTGGGACAGGAAGAGGGCTCGGAGTGTGGAAGGGGAAGACAGACACAGAAGCACACGGCTATGATGACCAGGGGGCAGGGAAACCCTTTCCAGTAGCTTTTATTTCCTCAGCTACATTCAAGGGAGCTAAGAGGTGGAGGAGAGAAGACGGCTTGTGCTGTTTGTCTTGGAGAGTGAGAACTCAAGCTTGCCAGGATTGCCGGGCAGTGTTCAAAGCACATTCAAGATTTGAGGTTTCTAGAATATGTCTGTTTTTCTTCCTCCCCATGGCCACCGACCTAGCTATTGCTCTGTGTGACTGCAACTGTTAGGCAGGGACCAAATCTGCATGTGGCACAAACTGTCCAAGAGCGGTAGAAGCTGGGACCAATCAGGGCAAGGGACTGCAGGAAACGCAGAACGCCTGTCAATCATCTGGCAACATCCCATGTGTCCTAAGCCGGCCCTGGACCAGCCAGTGAAAGGAAACCACTTGGGAATTCTTCATAGCTTTCTCTAAAAAATCACAACCCAGAGAGAGGAACAGGGGAGACAGATCCGTTGCTCTCCCTGGAACATATTCTCATTGTGCACAGCTTCCTTCTTTTCTGCCTGCAGTAAAAGCTGTCACTGTGGAACTGCTCCCTGTCTGCCATCAGGCTGTCCTTCAAGCAAGGCGACAAAGAACCAGGACAATAGTCCAGTCTGCCAAGAGGCCAGACCTGACACAGCTGCCTCTGTGGGGTCTTTTCTTCCCCTCCTGACCCTCCCCTCAGTCCTTGATCATCCAGAGGTTGGTGGCATAGCTCTCCTGTTCCAGATTCTTCCACTAGCTCCCCGTTGCCTGAAGAGAAAATCCAGACCTCACTGTGGCTCTCCAGAGTCTTCTCACGGGTCCACGCTTGCTTCACTAGCCTTCCTGCCACTCCCACTCAAGTTCCACGCTGTGACCACCCAGAATGACTTTAAATTCCTTGAATGTACTGTCCTGTCTCTCCCCTCCTGGACACTGAACTTGCAGGTCCTGGTCCCTGAACCCCTGCCCATCCTGCTCTTCCTCTCGCTCCCCCCAGCAGCTTCCTCTGACACCCATTCTGAATGGGTTTCCCTCATCACAGCAGTCTCACCTTACAGAGTAATTGCTTCCTTACCTATCATAGGCACCCAAAAACTATAAGCCCCCAAAGTTTCGATTTATGGTTTTCATATTACCTGACACATAGCAAATACTTAAAAAAATAAATAAGTACTTGAAAAGATTAAAACAGTTAATGTCTACCCTGAAGGTCCTGAGTAACTCAGAGCTTTGGAAGAGTGGGCTCTGCTTCCCCTTAGAGCACAACAGGACGCACCTTCACTCAGGGGAGTCTGGGATGGTGCCCTGTGCAGCCAGCCAGACCCAGCCCATTTCATGCTCTGTCCTCAGCGGATTTGTGACTTCCCACTGTGAGGGCAGGATGCTTTATGAGGCTCCTTGCAGGGGACTCTAGGCCATGTCTTTCTGCTGCCACATGCCTCCTGCTGGTCCTGTCCCGGGGCCCTGCTGTTTGGTTCTAGGCATGCTTTTCTTTATTAGCGGGCTTCTAGCTTTCTGAAAGCCTTGGAACAGGGTCTGTCTTGTAGTCTCTTGGGTCATTTGATTTTGAGTTCCTAGAAATTCTTTTTGTAAGCTGCTCTTTTCCTGTAGCATAAGCAACTTTATCCAGTTCTGACAGTTCCCACCCCGCCTTCTAGTATAGAAGTTCTGAGTTTGGGCTTACACTAGTGCCCATGTAGTCCCAGAACAGCGATCTTCTCTCCTCCAGATGCTCTCAGATGACAGAGGAGAAGCAGCGGACGCCCCGGTTTGCCTGGTGTTTCCTTCCCTGGCCTTTCTGAAAGTGGCTGACCGCCCCCCCCCCCCCACTACCACCATGACACGTGCAGATGCGGCCCAGCAGCCTGGTGTGACCATCCACTTCTCACACCATTCTGCTGATGTGAAGGAATTTTCCACCTTGGGTCTGGTCTTCAGAGCTGGCAGGTCCCTACCAGCTTTCGTGTCACCAGTGGGTAGAATCGGCTCTTTTGCTCTTCTCCATGTTCTAATCAGTTCTTCTGAATATGGTCTGGAGTCAAATAAACAGATGCATCTACATTGACCTTTGCTGATTCCTCTCTCAGTGGACTGGAGGAAGTATAGAATCCCCACCCTCCTTGATTTTGTGTCAACCTCAATACTCATAAACCCTGGCTGAAAAATCCTCTATTACCAATTTATACATTTCTGAATGTCTTTTGTTTTTGGTCAAAAAGAAACTATTTGTTCTTGCATACAGTTTGTAAATATGCTTTCCCCACAAAGATCATGTTTTCACTTCTGTAATTGTTTGAAGAGTAAGCAAATACAGTGTATTGATGTTCAACATTTAAACTAACAGCCATCTAGAATGCCTTCTGTACTGTAGAGTTTAGAAAATTAAAACTCGCTCTCTCCCCCTTTCCCTGCCTTTCTCCTCTGCCCTCTCTCTCTTCTCTTCCCCACTCTCTCCTTATCTCTCTCCCCTCTTTTCTCTCCTCATTTCTCTTCTCTTATCTCTCCTCCTTGGTGCTACACTGCAGCCTCCCTCCCCCACTAATAAAGACCTTTGTACAAGCAAAAAAAGAAAAGAAAAGAAAAGAAAATTAAAACTCTATTTCCCAGATACCCTTGTAGTGAGGGTACTAGTACAGATGTACTCAGGTGAGACTGGGGAGGTGGTGGTGAGACATGGCCTCTGAGTCTGTTCTTTTTACTGCCAGGCATGAGTGATGGTATTTCGTGTCCCTGTGTCTCATCTCTGGCTTCTCTGTGTGTGCTGGATGACAGTGCAGGGTCAGCCACTTGACCGGTGTGCACCTGCAGGCACAGGGTGGTTCTGGATGTAGCAGTTGCAGTGACTTCCTGACTATGATGGCATCCCCGGGGGGGGGGGGGGGGGGCGGGGTGTCATGGTTCGGGATTTGGGTACAGGAGCTGCCGGGGTATTTAAGGCCACAGTTCTACCAGGTCCTGGGGGGCCGTTTTTAAATTAACCCGGGAAAATTTTTACTAAACCCGTTCA
>CAUYQV010183245.1:0-28845 GCA_963574575.1 Galagoides demidoff
GGCGCCTGTGGTCCCAGCTACTTGGGAGGTGGAGGCAGGAGACTCGCTTGAGCCCAGGAGTTGGAGGTTGCTATGAGCTGTGATGCCATGGCACTCTATCCAGGGGGATAGCTTGAGGCTCCGTCTCAAAAAAAAAAAAAACCTTTACCTTGAAATTCCTGAAACTAAAATAAGAAATCAAAGAAAAGCTCGTTACCAATGGGGTTCTTGTGCCAGCTCTGCCACTCACTGTGCTGCCATGGTGGGCAGGTCCCTTTCCATGCTCCTCTCCATTAAAATAAAAAGACTGGATTGAAACTGTGGCTCTTAATGTGTGATGCACAGATGCACACGGGTTTGCTAGACCTCTCCAGGAGTCCACAAGTTCAAAACTACTTTCAAAATAATACTAAGATATATATACCGAGCCTTTTCACCGTGCTGGCATTTACACCAATGGTGCAAAAGCAATAGTAGGTTAAAAAAAAAAAAAAAAAAAAAAACCCTGCTAAAATCTTAACCTGAATCAAGGCAGTGGCACCAAACTGTAGGGATAGTCATCATATTTTTGACCATGCGCCACATACACTAAAGCAGAATGGGAAACCTGTTTTACTTAAGACTCTCCTTAGCTGCGTGCAGTGGCTCACACCTGTAATCTTAGCACTTTGGGAAGCCAAAGCTGGTGGATCACTTGATCTCAGGAATTCTAGACCAGCCCGAGCAAGAGCAAGACCTTTTCTCCACTAAAAATAGAAATTTTAGTAATTATGCATTTATGGTGGGTATCTGCAGTCCCGGCTTCTTGAGAGGCTGAGGCAAGATGATTGCTTGAGCCCAGGGGTATGAGGTTGCTGTGAGCTATGACACCACAGCACTCTAGCCTGGGCAACAAAGCAAGACTCTGCCAAAAAAAAAAAAAATACTCTCCTAATGCATTAAAAATTATTACTTTTATTAAATCTTGATTCTTGAGTACACATCCTTCTAATATTCTGTGTGACGAAACACAATAGGTAATGGTACCTACCAAGCTATGATTGTCTCCAAGAAGCGCACTTCTGTGACTGTTTAAACTGAGAGCTGCTAACCATTCTTTTTCATGAAACATTATTTTTACTTAAAGTTCACATTTAATGATAAACTATGGTTCTTTAAATTCAGGTTTTGCCAGACATTTTCTCGAAAATAGACCAAGAGTGCCTATCACTCCCAAGAAAACCACTGACAGAATTTGTTGCCAATAATTAAATTCAAGTTTTAAAAAGAAAATTAGAATTTTGAAAACCTGACCTCTACTATGTACTTGACACATTTCTAATACTTTAAATCCTTTTTTGTCTAAAGTAGTGGTGATATTAACAGAATGAAATGTGTCAGTGTTTGGAAGATGTGCGTAACTCACTGAATCCGTATTTCTTAAATGACCAATGCACAACGTTACAAAATCATAGAAGAAGATCCATTCAGGGTGAAAATTAGAAAAGGTAAATACAATAGCCTATAAACAATTCAACTAATACTCACTAGAACTAACCTGTTAAGAAATTGCCAAGTTTTGGTATGATACCAGAGAAAAAAGAAGCCACAATTATTTCCTTTTTTGACTAGATAACTCTATAAGGCTGGATTTTATAAGCTTTTAATTAAAATAACGTATCACAATGAATTACGTGCAGAATTCAGCTACTACTTTCTCCCAATAGTTTTTGTTTTCAAAATATTCTTATTTTTCACACAAATATTTTTCATTAAAAGTCTTTATTTCTCAGATTCAATATTTAATACTGTAAATATCACTAGATAAAAATCCCATAAACGGAAATCTCATTGTTAAGAATGTAAAAGAGTCCAGAGATGAAACCACTGGACTAACGGGGATGTAGACTCTCTACCGCTCAGCAGGAATCTCTTTTGGTTCTAAACCTTTAGGAACGGCAAAGAGTGGCTGCCTTCAGATTCTGATACCCATTTGTTTTTATGTGATTACCATTGGAAGCCTCTGGAAACACTGAAAATTATCTGTATGATCTCACCCTGGAGAAGGACATTGGTTAGTGAAATATATTCACTGTGTGCCTTTCATGTGGTAGACACTGGTTAACACAGCACCTCAATCTGAATCCAGATTCCACCAGTACTCAGGGTATACTCTCGGTCAAAATACAAAATCTCTAAAAACCTATTTCTTTAATGTAAAATAAGAATGACAATGGGATCTACTTCATAACAATATTGGGTAGACCCAATAAAATGATCTATTAAATAGTTTACTATACCCAGTACCTAGCATATAGTAAACTCATTGCTATTTTAACTAAGATGTTTGAAATGTTCGTGAAAGTGGCAAAGGCAGTCTAACTGTACGTCATCAGGGGCTCAAAATCTACCCCAGTTGAAGACTCATTCAATCAAGATGAAAATAGAACAGCAAAGTTATCCAGGAGTATTGGTTTCTCATCTCAAGAGCAGACAAATCAGTCTTTGATCAGGACTGATATCATGACCCAGCCACTATACAAGTTCCTAACTTTATGTGGTTGAATGAACAACCAGTTCATACCCAACACCACTCCCAGCACTCTGCTGACAGGACAGAGGATGATAAGGAAGTCAGGATTCAAAATAAGTTCCTGATTGGATGAGAGAAGATTTTTACTTTTCTTTTGCACAAAAAATCATATTCATTGTACCTCTTATTAGAAAATCCAGAAGAATTAAGGTTGAAAAAAATGAAAATGTTTGTTAATCTAAGGTCAGACCAAAAGGAAGAAGAATGCGCTGGTATAGCATAGATGAGATTCCAGCAGGAAATAAGGACAAGAGGATGCCCTTAATAAGTTCCTTTAAATTAGAAACATAATCCTAAAGAACAGAGACTTACCTTCAATTCCTTCATAAATATACAAAGGAATTAATCACTAAACTAGCTATATTGGTGAGGCCCGATTTTGCTTTTAATCAAAAAAGAATGATGCCAACCTTTATTTCATTTCCTTTGATCAACTTTAAGTACAACCACTTTAAGTATCAGTACCTGACTAGCCTGATAAGACTATGCTGATTTAATAGAATGATGTAAGTTGTACTTCCAGAATAATGTATAGAAACGATCATGCCCCCTTAACAGCGCTTGGATCTTCAATCAGGAAATTCAATTTTAGCTGCAAAACTATGTTTTGGCAAAAGTGCAATTGAACTCAGTGTACTTGTCACATTTCTAAATATACTCCAGTCACCATGACAACAAGGGAGACTGATGGATTGCTTAAAAGAGTACGGTATATTTAATTGTCAGCATTTTAAACTGACTCAGAAAAATGCTGTGTGATAGGTCTACTCACCATGGTTACTGCTGGCTGAGTCCATAATAACACAAGGTTCACATACGCGCACCACGGACGTGTGCACAAAGAACGTAAAAATCGGAAGGCCTGGTGTTTCCAACCACGTAAAAAGCTAAACTTAAGGCTTTGGAAAGAACTTGTTACCAGAATGGTCAGATGAATCCAGGGATCTACATCTCTACCAGGGACTTTAGAGAAAATCCTAAATCAGATTCCAATACCTGCTTACCTCTCTTAGACCAAAGATAAGAAAAACTTGAGGATATTTTCTCCTGGGAGATTTTGTGTTTGTGTCTGAAAGAGAAGATGAGAGAGACTCCTTGCCTTTCCTTTCACACAGCCCTATTCCCAGTGATAATCTTCTGCTATCTATTCATTTCCTAAACAAACATTTCCTGAAGAATTCCTATGCCAGGGAACCTCTACAGGCTGGGGAGATAGATGAAACAGACAGACATTGCCCCTGCCTTCAAGGCGCTGCCATCTTAAGGTAAAAATGTAAATAATCCATTAAACAGAAATATAAAGCTATAAAGGAAATAATACACATGACATGGACCATTAAATTATTTAATTTACCACACAGAGTGCCTAGCCTATAGCAAGCACTCTGCAAATTTTCACCATCACTGTAACTAAAATATCTCTCACTGAAACAGTTTGCAACATACATAAAGAAAACAAATGCACACTAATCATGCTTTTAGAGAACCATGGGTGCTATGAAGAATATAAAATAAGGTAATGGAAGAAAACAATGGGCCTTTGGTTTAGCTAAAGAATGGGGAAGATTTAGGTAAGAAGATGACATCTGAGCTGAGCCTTTGAGGATGACTACAAGCCAATTTTGTATATAATCAGAGGATAACTGGGTAAGAACAAACGTAGCTTCTACATAAGGGTAAAGGAAGGCCAGTGTGTCTATGCTTGCTTCAAAAAGTGGTGAGGGGTGTGACTCAGAGAGCCATTTCACAGGGCTTTACAGGCCATGAAAGGAAAGGGTCTTTCTAATGTTTCTATCGATGCTCCTTGAATTTCAATGGGATTACCTCCAAATAGACCAAACCTAAAGTGGAAAATCAGAAGTCAAACCATCATAGGTCCAGATACTCCTTGCTTTATGGTAAGTCGGGACCCTCTGTAGATACCACAGAAACCACTGTATGGTTTAGGGGCATGGGGTACGATATTATCCAATCAACAATTTTGGAATTTCTCTCCATGTGGTATGGAGAAGGCACAAAGGGGAGACTGTTTCAAAGATTCGATTGGTCTAGGCAATAGATTGTAGCTTGAATTTAGATAAACGTAAAAAGAGATGCTAGAGACTAAAGAGACCTCTGGAGGCAGAACACACACACGTACACACACATACACACACTCAGGCAAGCACGTCTTCTGAGCAAGAACGGGAATGAAATGAGTGGAACAGAGGCCTACAACACCATGGAAACATGCCCAGTGATCCAGGAGGTCTGGCGGGGCTTGAGGTGCTACATTTCTAGCAAGTTTCAGGTGATGCTGAAACTGTGTGAATCACATTCTGAGAACCAAGGCTCTAGGGGCACTAGGGACAGCAGCAGAGCAGAAGGTGGTAAAAGTCTGGCTCAGGTAATAATAGGTAATATACAGACAAGAGAAAAATTCAAGAAATGAGCAAAAAAGAAAGTAGTCGAGATTGAGGGCAAATAATCTACACGCAGAATTACAAAAGAAGTTGGTAACGTCAATTCTAAGCTACCCTTAATGACACTATTCACTGTATATTTAGTAGGTAGAACTACATAGTTTCTATCTAGAACAAATCACTTTCACATCTAGTATTTCATGTAGTCATAGTCTATCCCTGTAAAATGGGGCCAAGGGAAAATGACTGTAATAAATGAAAGGTAATAATAACAACCAAAACAAGAATCATTTATTGAAAGTTTATTCTGAGCTAAGCCCGTTGCCACATGGATAATTTCTAAATCTGACCATAACTGTATTTCTATTTAAGAAATAGCAAACTGATACTCAGAAACATCAGGTAGTTTGCCCAGCTGGATTCAAACCCAGGGAATATATCTAAAGCCCATTTTGCCTACAAAGTTAAATCTATAGGAGAATATGATGCTCACTGGTGGCATTCATCCTCAAAATCAGGGTTTCCTTCCACTCTGTCTAAGCTAAAAGACTACACGCAGGTAAACTAGATCCAAGGGATCTAGGGGTAGCTTAGGAGTGAAGCTAAGTCAGGTGGCCAGCCTGTAGCAGAACTGGGACTCATTTCATCTCCACCTAACAAAGGCAGCTTGAGAGAGTCATGGGCATTCTGTGTGCTCGTGCTCAGACTCACTCTCCATCCTCCTTTTCCAGTGCTTCTCCACCACCCCATGTTGAACCTCTCATCTTTGCTCTGCTCTTGGTTTGCAAAGTTTTATGTGTGTAAAGTAATTGGCTCTGTACAGTGATGTGTTTGCAGTGAGGATGTGAAAAAGAGGCCCTCACTTGTAAAGAGACATGGTGAACGGTTGCAGATATTGACAAGGCATCAGTAGATAAGAAAGATCAGCTTAGCCATTTCCCCAACCCAGGAAGTGGGTAAGAAATGGGCCACAACATCTTCCTTCAAGTCACCCACACTGTGCTTTCCCAAGATGATTCACAGTATAGCTCCACCAACCTGACCTGACAAAGGGGACGGACCGTCTTCAGGAAGATGAAAGGATGTTTGTATGCCTTTCTCTCTCTCTCTCTCTCCTCAAGTAATAACTATTAATTATATTGTGCAGCAGGACAGAGATGAGGTTACCGGGAAGCCAGCACAAATCCATCAAGTGCTTGAGTCCAAGCTTTTTAGAAGCAGTTGCTCACCACAGTTTCACTGCTGTTTTTCTCACAGCTAGAAATAAAGTGGATTATACCACACAATCACTCTAATGCCCTTCTCCCCCACCTCCAAAGTAAGGATGGAAGATGGTTATTGGCCGATCACCAGCAACATCAGAAAACCATGCGAGAAAACCAATTCATTTACTGCTTATGAAGACGAAGAATTGTGTTCTGAGGTAGGCACCCTCCATACATTAACACGTGACCATGCTGTGAAGCAGATACAAAGGGCAGATGCAGAAATTAATGCTCAGTGATGACAAGTTACTTGTCTAGAGTCATACAACTGGAAAACAGCTTAGCTAGGACGTAAACGCAGGTCTGCCAAGTTCAGTGCCAATACTTTTCCTTTCACTACAGCTGTAAACTTCCGAGAGCATCCACAGCCTTCCTTTCTCTTCTATGAGAGAATTAATGCTTAGAGATCGGGCTGTCTATAACCCACAGGCCTCTTTCAAGAGACCTTTTCTAGGAATAGTAAACAGCAAAGCCATCATGGATTCTATGAGAGTTGCCTCAGCACATTCTCAACTATAGCTGGTTTCAGAAATCAGAGATGGCAAGTTAGATGCCTAACTTGGAATCATGGAGGCTCCTGAATTTCCCAGCACAGAGCTTTGACTAAACGACAACATCACATAAAGCCAGCTCCCTTCCCCAACCCCAGGGCATGCACGGACAGGGAAGAATCAAGAGAGTAGACATAAGGCAAAACTCATGGCCTGGAAGTCGTGTTTACAGAGTCATCATGAAATATTACATTGATGAAATAAAATTACCAAATAAGAAGTTAATAGAGTCCAAACTAGATTTTTCATTATTATTCCCACATCTTCCATATATATTGGAAAGGATCAAACCACAGGACAAATAAGAATAATCCAGTCTTCAGGCCCTCAGATATAATATCTGAGCAAAGGTAGGGATTATTACATGTAAATAACATCCATTTCTGTCTCCCCTTACCCAGAAGATGGTGAGGTTAAACATTTTGAAAAGATTCCTTATCATAAGCTGAGCTGACAGGGATACCTGATAAGAATAGTTATTATTCTTTATATTTATTTATTATTCTTATTTATTAATATTATTCTTTATTATTATTTATTAATTAAATCAATAAGTAAACACTTTGATCAATGTTCTTTACTTTTGCTGGCTGTCTTAAAATGGGTTGTTTTATAAAGGTGAGTTGTTTCTTTCTCCCAACCATAAATATAGGGTAGCTTCACAAAGTTTTCTCTATTTTAAAGTTATTTTGCTTTTCAACAAATGCCAGTTAACCACCTTCTATGTGTTAGTCAGTGTGTGGTTTGATGGGGAAAAGGATGGTAGAAAGAGAAAAAGACACAATCCCTTTGTGCAAAGAGCTCAAAGTCTGGTACCTAAGGCCAAGCACATAATGTTGTGATTTTTTTTTAAGTCAGCAAGTTATGTTCTCAATTATGAAAATACCAAATGTCAGGTTCCTCTCCAGTCCAAGCAATAATAGAAAATGAGCCAATTCTTCTGAATTAGACTTTTTTAATGAAAATTATGACTGTTGAAGCTTTTTCTTTTAATTCTGATATTATTAGAACTATGTGGAGAACACAGGGTCAATTTACTATGCTCCATATTCTTCTCCAGCTCTAACCCTGCACCATCCAATAGAAATATAATAGGAGCCACATATATAATTTTAAAGTTTCAAGTAGACATGTTTTAAAAGAATAGAAAAAATAAATTTATTTTACAAACATGTCCAAAATAGTATCCTTCCAACATGTGGCTCCAGCCACATTTTGCATGTTGAACAGCTACACATGGCCAACAACTATCATATTTGGATATCACATCTCCAACCTCTCTTCAACCTTCACCTCCCAGTACGTGAACAGAATGAAATATTTGTTGGAGATAAGAAGCCATGTTTTACAGTATTTATTGAGACACAAGTACTCCCACAGGCAGGCCCAGCTCTCCCATTGTTGCAAAGGGTTTCCCTCAACCCTCTACCTCACGACTAAGAGATTGCAGAACAATCTTTCTCAAACATGAGAATGAGGAAAACTAAACAGGAGCACGGATTATTACCAGCTGACCCCCCTCTATCCCCTGGGATACTCTTTTCTACTGTTATCTCTATGTGCAGGACTGAAGATTCTATCTTCAAACCTTTCATGGTTCCTTTTGAAGATTCTTTTCTACCTCTAGTCACCAATACTTCCTCTTCCCAACCCCTCTGTGCATTTTTCTGAGAAAAGCAGAAAATAAGCAAAAGTTCAGCAGGTGACATGCATCAGTGCCTGCAGTTCCTGAAAGAAAGAGGTGAGAGATCCGCTTCTCTCCATAGCTTCTAGTTTTGACCCATGGAAAGAAATATCCGATGCCCTTGTCAAAGGAGAAAAAGCTCTCTCTCCATCACTCTCACCACTTCTTCCTTTCTCATAAGAGGAGGGACGATCTCCTCTGACTGGTGAGTGGGGGACCTCCACTAAGTCATAGTTGTTAAAGGGAAGGATCACAGCCAGAACTCAATGGGACAGATGCGTGAGGTCCGCCACTCACTCCTTCCTGCTTTCCCTAGCATTCTCCTTTCTATCAAAGATTTGGTTTCTGGGGAAGATCCCAATCTGTTATGTTTACTGGGTAAATATGCACAAAACCAGCACTATAACTCAATTCACCCCTCCAGTGAACCCCAAGATTGAGACTTAAGGGCAGGTTGTAGCAAATCCCAGCATGGTCCTCAAATCCAAGCCATCTTTTCTAGTTGAGGCTTTGGGAGTTTTTGCTCTCCATTATCACAAAGTTTGTAGTCTGAGGACTAGTCAGTGATTGTCACCGTAAGTTGGCAATGGTGTTAATAGTCCTAGACAACTGGTCTGCATTAAAACACAACAAAGCAAAACTGGCCACCATCACGGTTCACACCGCCAGCTTTAACTCACCTTGATACCATACACTCTGTGATGGAAGCAATGAGAAGGCACTTCCCGCCTCTGTGGTGGTCTTCCTAGAAATCTAAAGCCCCAGTCTAACCATGAGAAAGCATCAGACAAATTCAAATTGAGAAACATTCTGCAAAACACCTGACGTTAGACTTAGAAAGTGTCAAAGTCACAAAAAACAAGGAAAGACTGAGAAACAGTTACAGACAGGCAGAGACAACGAGGACATGATCACTAAATGCAGGGAAATGTTCTAAACTAGAAGCTGCAATGAAAAAACAAAAAAAAGTACCAGTAGAAAAACAGGGGAAATTTGAATAAAATAAATGGTTTCATTAATCATGTTAAACCAATGATAATGTCTTAGCTTAAACATGCTTTGGCTATTTACGACATTAACATCAGGGGAAGCAGGGTGAAGGGCGGACAAAACCTCTCTGTACTATCAATACAACTCACCAGCATCAACAGGGAAACATTACTAAGGAGTGAACACCGGCCCCCCCACCCCCCGCCCACAGCTTCCAGCCAAACCAAACTCCATGAGGAAAAGAGCTGACGACACTGAACTGCAATAAAACATATCACATAAAGTGATGCCTCAGGTCCTGCTGCTACAATAAATTGAAAGCATTTCAAATGTATTTGATTAATTAAAAGGTTCGTTGGAAGCAAGAAATTCGCTGAAGTCAGTCCTTTAAAAAAAATCCAGAATGAACAAATGAATAAATAAATGAATGAACAGAAGGAGAGAAGCCAACGTTGCCAAATAAGAAATTGATAACTCAAAAATCCACATTTTTCAACTAAATGTTGAAAAATTATATTTGCTATTTTGGACTGGTACTGTATAGAGAGCCATATTCCCAAACCACATTTGGTTGCAAAGAGTCTATAGGCCCTATGCTACCGAAAGAAATCTTATCCCTGATTGAGCTCCTAAGAAGGAGAGACACTTAGCCAACACATTTCATGGGACTTTTTGGAGATTCATTGTCTGGATTTTTTAATCCTCACATCAGGTGTCTGAGAAACTATATACACAAGCTTGGGGAAAATCTGTTTCAAAGAATTATAGTTTTGGTTTGGTTTGGTTTGGTTTTTCAAATTTTTCTCTCTGAAGTCAGTTTTTCTTTGACATAGTTTACTTGATTTATCAGACCAACCAAAAACCAAAAAAGAAATATTAAATTCCCCTGCCTTCCATTCATAAGTAGGTAGGTAGAAGGAAGGAAGAACACAGCTCAAATTAACTGAGCCAAGTTTACAAACTGAAGTCTTCCACTTTAAAAGAAAAAGGAAAAAAAAAAGGGCTTAAGAAAGCATTCTACTTCATTCCCCAAACTTCATCACTATCACAAAAATATCCACATATTCACTGAGTCTATTTTTTAATCCTAGTTTTAGAAAAATGTTTTCCCTTCAACAAAGGTATCGAGTGTCACAGAAACCACGTCAGGGAGCCCAACATTTTTCAGATGAAGAAATAGTGAACTGGGAAGAGGAAAGGAATTGCCCAAGTTAGCTCTCCTTTCTCCCAGCACCTCTGAAACACTGCTTCAGGCGTTCAGGCCTTAAATGTAAAAGAAAGGCCTAAAATAGTTGCTTTAAAGAAGTACTGTGAGCAAAGTACTAAGCTAAAGAGCAGGATGAAAAACAATTAAGAAAATTATCTCCCTGGCCTTCGGGAGCTTGGAGAGAGCTTCCACCATCCCCAGAGGGCATTTGGAGGCTTTTTTTGGAGAAGCCTCTTCTGTGAGGACGCTGTTTTCCCTACAGCCTCTCTATTTGTGTCTGCCTCTCCTCCCACACTCCAGATACTCAGGGTCCAAAGACAGTGCTGGCAAGTTTCTAACTGCCTCTTACATGCCTTCTCTCTAGCCTCCCGTTCTCACACCTCTTTCATTTCTTCATTGAGATTTTCACTTCCTGAGATCCTCTCTTTCTCTCCTGGGGATTATCCCCTTGGAGCTCCATTTTTTTTTTCCTCCTACAAGACAGCAGTTCAGGGTAGAGTCCATCAGTATAGCACTTCAGGCTTATTTTGTTCCTTTATCTGCCCTGGCCCATCCCAAGATTGAATTACCACAGCAATCTACTGTCCCAGCTCTCACGCCTACGCTGCCTGATTATACTACACTAAATATAGCCTTAATGGGCTAAGATGGCCATGACGCAAAAATAATTTTAATAGCAGTCTTCTTAATTTACGATGTGATTAAGGAAGGGAGCATTTCCGTACTTTGCACCTCATCTGATTCTCACAACTGTAATACATTAGGTATAACAAAACTGGATGCCCATTTAACAGAAGGGGAAGCAAAGTCACAGGGATGAGAAGTGAACTTTATCAAGGCCACATGGGAAATTAGGGGCATTGCTGAAGCTTGAATCCAAATCTCATTCTTGGCCCACCATACTTCCCATTACACTGTGCACCCGAGGTTTTAGGGTCCCCTGTATCACAAATGTCATACCAGTAATGGCGAGGACAAATCTTTAATCTACATCTGAATTAGACCAGCATTTTTAGTTGACTTAGAAGGGGAGAAAAAAAAACTTTAAAAGAACGTGGGTGTCCTGGAAGACTCATCGTCGTCATCATTATAATTTCTAATCATGCTGTGTGGGCAGGTGTCCGTGTAGCAGAAACACCATTGGCACCCAGATTAGCAGTCTCTTTAGGAGACTAGAAACTAAGTCTGCAATTCTTAGACTTCAGAGCCTGAATCACAGCTTTCCCCTCAGGGATCAGCAAATACACAGTCTGTGCCTTATCAAGGATTGTTGGGCCTGCCAAGGGAGGTAGTCAGATATCAGGTCCATCTAAAAATGCACAGTGGAGCAAGGACAGGAGGCTCCCTGGGAACCTGGAAATACCACTGGCTGCAGAGACACAGAGGCAGAGCTGAAGTCCCACATTGCGCTTCCCATTCCCTCAGTAACTCTGAATGAATCATTTGCCTTCTTTGCATTTTTGTTTTCATTCTCATCTGAAAATTTAGAGTTTCTGTACTAAAACTACCAGTTTTCCAATGAGATATGACAGGAGGTAAGAAGAAAAAGTGGCCAGCAGCAAGGGTTTGGACTTGCCCTGGCTCTGCACCTTCCCCTCCAACAGACCAGGTCTGTCTTTATCATTCTGCCTACTGGCCTTGGTGCTCTATGCAAGATTTAGCTTACATGAAGTGTCCAAAGTCACAAAAACCTTAGGTATCACATCATCTCTGTAATCTCATATGCTCTAACATCCTAGTTCTATATAAATATGTTTTCTCTTTGGCTAATCTTTACAAAGATTTTTTTTTCTTTTTTACTGAGGTTTACTTGATTTCAGAAAACCTATGTAAGTAGACTTTAGTAATAAATCTAGTAATGCCATGTCCTAATTGCCTAAATATAAATAGGCAATTGAAGCATGTTAAATATTTTCTTATGCCTCTGCTTAAATGGAAACCTAGAGAGAATACCCAAAGAAAGCAGAGATAGACTGGCACAGAGAGAGTGAACCAGCCACAAATTCCCAAATTATACCACAGGGATTCATATATTTATACAAAAATATTTCTTAAGCACCTGCTAATGCACTTAAGAAATATGTGATAAGACACTATGGTAGGCCTAAAATGAATAAACAGACAAGGTTCTTATTTCTATGAGCCTTACATACTAATGGGATCTGGCATTTACAAAGCTGTACTTAGCCAGATAACTAAAAATGAGATCAAAAACATCACTTAACAAAATACGGGGCATATAGCTAAACCAATTCTTAGAGGATATTTTATACCTCATGTATATTAACAAAAAAGAAGAAATAAAAGTATGGGATTTACGAGTCAAGCTCAAACAAGGAGAAAAACAGCAGAATAAGCCTAAACAAAACAGAAGATATTACTGAAGATTAAAAAGAAATCAAGGATTATAAAAAAGTAGAGAAATAAAGAAATGCAAAGATTGTTGTTTATGTAAACAATAAATAACACTTAGATAAGCAGAACAGAGAGATATAGCAGAAAACCACAAGTTTTAAGTAATAATGTAAAAAAAGATAATACAGAGAAAAGGAAAATAATCACAAAAATTGTAAATGAGTTTGAAATAGGTGACTTTCCTAAAAACTGTAATTTAAAAAAGGTAACCTAAGAAGAGATATGAAAGCTAATTAGTCTAACTACAATAAAAGAAATATAAAAAGGTTATAAAAAGTAAACACCTCCAACTCTCCAGAAAAGGCACTAGGTCAAGGTAGTTTCACAAAAGAATTCTATAATATTTTAAAGGAAAAGATTGTTACATGCTATTCAAACTATTTCAAAAATAAAAAAGAGGTTGGGCATGGCGGCTCACACCTGGAATCCTAGCACTCTGGGACACTGAGGCAGGTGGATTGCTTGAGCTCAGGAGTTCAAGACGTGAGCAAGAGTAAGACTCCATCTCTACTAAAAATTGAGAAACCAGTCAGGTATAGTGGCACATGCCTGTAGTCCCAGCTGCTTGGGAGGCTAAGGCAAGAGGATCCCTTGAACTCAGGAGTTTGAGGTAGCTGTGAGCTATGACAACACCAGGGCACTCTACCCAGGGTGACAGAGTGAGATGTGGTCTCAAAAAATTGAAATGAAATGAAATAAACCAAAAAGTTTCCTCATTATTTTCTAATGATTTAAGCACAACATTGACACCAAAACTTGACAATGCAAATGCACTCACACACACAGATTTTTCAAATAATCCCACTTATGAAAATTAAAGTGAACATAATTAATATATTATTGATCTCTAGAATCTATCAATACTAAAAATATGTAATATACAGATTCTGGCCCAGTCAGTGTTATTTTATCAGCAATACTAACATGATTTCATATTTTGTTTTATTTCAGGTTAATATTGGGTACAAAAACAATTAGGTTACATTATTGGCTTTTGCTAGGTAAAGTCCAAGTTGTAGGTGAGCCCTTCACCCAGGAGGTGTGCAGCCTGTCCCTACATTTACCTATTAGATGAGATCTTACCAAACCCCTTCTCTCCTTCCCTCTCCCCACTTCAATTTAACTGTATTTTTTTCTCGTGTGGGTGTGTAGGAATTCATCTACTAGTTTCATATTACTACTAAGTACTCTGGATGCTTGCCTTTCCATTCTTGTGATACTTTACTGAAGAGGATGTTCTCCAAATCCATACAGGTAAATATAAAAGCTGTAAAGTCTCCATCAGCTAAACAGTATTCCATGGTTCCTATTTAAGAATTTTACTCATTTATTACACTGAATTTATAGGACAAAAGAGAAAAATCTAAGATATTTTCTTAGAATGTATGATTAATTTTGTAGTTTTTTTTAAAAAGAATTGAATAAGCATTTAATAGCCAGTCTCAATTTAAAAAAAAAAATCTCTTACTAAAGATGCATGCTTTTTAACATAATACATTTCTCAAACCCAAAACCACCTGACTATTAGTAAAGAAGATTATGAGCATGCTCACTGAAGTCAGGGACAAGAGAAGGACATTCATGCAAACATTGCTGTTCTAGAGGTAAATAATTAAAAGAAAGCTATGAGTTATAAAAATTAGAAAAAGACAAATTATAGTTATTGACACATGTTATGATTACCCAACTAGCCACTCAAAGACATTTGTCTAAAATTATTCAACTAATTCAATGCAATTCAGTAAAGTGAGTGTAGAAAATTAGTATACTGAAAGCAAGACCCTGATACCCTCACACACACACACACATTAGCTGGCATATGAAATAATTCCATTAACTAGAAAAAGCAGAAAGCATCTAGCAAAATAAACTAGTACAAAACACACATAGTCTACAGGAAGAAAAATCTAAAAGCTCCTGAGAACATAAAAGAAGATGCCAACAAATGGAAAGACATTAGTTTTTGAAAAAAAAAAAAAAAAGAACTACCAACTTTACAATGCATAGTGTGTAAGGCTAGGGAATAACCTTAGAGCAATCTCATAAATATATCAAGAGAATATTACTTTTAGAAGGACTCACATTCATTCTAATATTCACAGAAAAATGAACAAACACAAGAAGCCAGAAGTAAAAGGGGGATCTAACGAGAGTGAGACAACCTTATCAGATAATAAAACATATTATAAAGCTACAATAATTGAAAGCATAATAATGACACATGAAGTGGCAGATGAAAGGGACAGAAACTCCAAAAGTAGAATAAAATTCCTAAGTATTTAAGTATTAAACATTTAGTTATTAAGGAGTTTAATAGACAATAAAGGTGGCTTTTCAAAACAGTATGGAAAAGATGGACTTCCCAATAAATAATGTTTGGAAAGACAGATCTAATATAATAGCAAAATAGATCCCTACCTCACATTTTTTACCAAAATAAAATTTCAATGGCTCCAAATATTTGAGAAAGAGAGAGAGAAGGAGGAAAGGGGTGGAGGAGAGAAGGAGGGAGAGGACAAAATTACTAACAGAAAAATTTTTTAAAAGTTAAATAATCACAAAATAAGGAAGGCATTTCTTAGTGTCACACAAAACCCAAAAATCGTAAAATCAGAAAAATTGCCCTGACTATATAAAACGTTTTATTTTAATCTCCAAGCAAAAGAAAAGAAGTGTAAAATGGCGGAGAATCACAACTCCTATCACAGACTATGGCTTAGTTTTCTTTTTTCTTTTTTTCTTTCCTTTTGTTTTTTGAGACAGAGTCTCACTATGTCACCCTTGGTAGATTGCTGTGGCGTCACAGCTCACAGCAACCTCAAACTCTTGGGCTTACGCCCTCCTCTTGCCTCAGCCTCCCAAGTAGCTAGGACTACAGGTGCCTGCCACAACACCCGGCTATTTTTTTGTTGTTGCAGTTGTCATTGACGTTTAGCTGGCCCAGGCTGGGTTCGAACCTGCCAGCCTAGGTGTACGTGGCTGGCGCCCTCCCCACTGAGCTATGGGCGCCGCTCTGGCTTAGTTTTCTTAACTGCAATAAATAAACAGGCAAAAGGTCAATGATCCAATAGAAAAGAAGCAAAACAGAGCTCATGCAAAGGAATAACAAAGGCATACAGCCCACTGAAAATGATGCCTCAGTGTCACTAACAGTAACAGAAATACAAACTAAAACTGCAAGATACCAGACAGAAGATCTCCATACAGAAATGATCATCTAGCTCATCATATGATTATGTGAGAAAATCAAGGTGCAAAAATGTTGGCAGGCACAGTGGCTCACTTCTATAACCTTAGCACTCTCGGAGGTCAAGGCAGGTGGATTGCCTGAGTTTGAGAACAGCCTGAGCAAGAGCAAGGCCCTGTCTCTAAAAAATAGCTGAGTGCTGTGGCAGGCGCCTATAGTCTAAGCTACGAGAGGATCACTTCACTTGTGCCCAAGAGTTTGAGGTTGCTGTGAGCTACGACGCCATAGCACTCTACCCAGGGCAATAGAGTGAGACTATGTCTCAAAATAAATAATAAATAAAAAAGATGCAAAAAATGTGTGTGATATGCTCCCCTTTGTATAAAATAGGACTATAAAGGAATATGAACACACATCATGTATACTTTGTTATATTCAGTTTATTTCTGTAAGGGCATATAAAGAACTGACCAGAGGGTTTGCCACTGGGTGAGAGAAGCAAAGAGATCAGATTTATTTGTCTTTATTGCATGTTGTTTATTCAAATTGTTGGTAGTTTTTAGTCTTCCATAAAAAAGGGCTGGACAATAACACATCAACAAGAACATAGGGCGAGGCAGCCTGTCAGAGGTCCTGCAACCTTCCCGTTCTGCATTTTAATATGGCCTATCAGAATGAGCACGGCAGAGGTCTCGGGATATAAAGCCTGATGCACCTACTTAATGGCTTTGACTTCTGAAAGTTCTTTATTCTCTCAGCACCTCAGTTTCTCTAGCTGTGAGACAAAAAAGGTAAAATTTGTAATACACCGATTTTTATGAAAATTAAATAAAACATTATAATAAAGCATTTAGCTCAATGTCTGTCAAGAAATATATGTTCAATAAATGTCAATCCCCTCTAATGTAAGGACTGTTCTTAAAATACTAGTAGCAATAATAACCATAATAATGTTCTGCTGAACCACACGTGTCCTACTCAATATCTCACCCGACCACTGTGGCCTCAGCTTCCCTTCCCATTACCACAATGCCCCAATTTCCCAGGAAGCAAGAGTTCAATAAATAATCACAAATTCTAAATATAAATCAGAAGAATAACTAGAAAACATCTATTTCAACTCCCACCCTTCACAGCGGAGGCCAACTGTAGCTGGCTAAAGGGATAAAAAATTAAATCTATTAACCCCCATTCCACAGACCTTACATCCCAATTATTTCACGTGCCGGCAGGGAATGGTCATCTTTCCCTCAATGCTTTACTGTGCTTTTCCTCTAGAGAGCTATCTTCTCACTCCAAAGCACCTGCAGCAGTCTCATCCATGAGGCATCCCTGGCCTGTTTCCACAGCCTGTCTCACCTTGTGAACAGGGAGAGTTACAATATACAAAGTCATCTATCTCATATTATCACAGACATTAGGGATCAAAATTACCCTCATTTCAGTATACCAAAAGGCCAACTTTGTCAATGTTTCAGAAGAGAAGAAAAAGAGAAAAGAAAGAGAGGAGACAAGAGGAGAGGAGAGGAAAGGAGAGGAAGGGAGAGGAGGGAAGGGGAGGGAAGGGGAGGGGAGGGGAGGGGAGGGGAGGAGGGGGGAGGGGACTAATGAAATTTAATGAGAATTCTATTTTGATAGAAGGAAATATGGATTCCCCCTTTCCTCTAGAGCCCAATGACTTTGACAATAGATGGTTAAAAAGAATGCATCCTCAGAGCACTGGGTTTTGCTGGCAGTGGTGATGGTGGTGAGGTTTTTGGGTGTTTGTTTGGTTTAATTTTTCTTTCTTCTGTTTTTGGTCTTTGAGAAAGATTGTTATGGTTGCTATCAATTCTCATTTAAAGAAATAAGGATAATGGTATTAATAATGAAACAACAGTGCTCCTTTTTACTCTCTGTGGTCTGCAAGAAGTTTCACATTTCACTCAGATCAGAACTCCATGTTTTACTGATGTGAAAGTATGTGGTTTTTGCGATAGCCAAGTTCTTCTAATATTCAACTTTCTGTTGTTTCTTACTTGCAATTTACAGTAAATGAATCCCGATTTTTTCCCCTCTGTCAAAATCAGCCCATTTTTCAAAACAACCAGGCCACCTCACACACAGCACTTTTCATGAATATCATACTGGCACAGAGCCAGTTTAGTCCCAGTTTATTGGGTTACACAATCTCAACTATGATTGCTCAAATTTTACCTTGGGCTCCACAGGCCATAACTGTTCTGGAGAAACACAGAAGAATGCCAAGCCCTCCCTCTTCACCCCCAAAACCTCTCAGCCTTCATTTTTGGTGAAATTAAAACACAGAAATCAGGGATCATCAATCCACATCAGTCCACACAGGAGAAAAACCCCACCTGTCATCATGTCCCTATCCATCATCTTTACCTTGGCTACTGTTGAAAGTTCCTTCACAGGTACAAAAATTACTCTCCCCCATTGTATATGAGGATCCTGAAGTTCCAATGATTTGGTTTCCCTTAGAAACAACACTCTTGTAAGGTTATTCATATGGTATTGTCATTCCCATTCCCATTCCCTTTCTTAAGTGGGGGAGCTAGAGGCAACCTTTTGGACAGTTTTTTAGTTATTCCAGAGCCTGCCTAGCTTCCATCACAGCCCTGGTGCTCTGTTGTATGTTATATGTTACACGAACATTACCCCTCACGTGGATAAAGGCTGAGAACTACTCCTGGAGATGATGGGGGCAGAGGGACTGACGAGTTGGCCTTCCTAGAAAAAGAAAAGGGACTATCTGAATTCCCTATAGATGGAGTAAACCTCTCTCATCAGTTCTGAATTTGGTCTATGGCCTGATATTTGGGTGACAAAACTTAGAATGCCCCACTTGCAATCCCTAGATGTCTCTCTGAAAAGCTGGGTCCAAATAGAGATAATATGAGAGCATTGCCTGTTTGGTCAATGACACGCACCACACAACACTGAATGGATCCAGTCTAGTACTGCAAGTGACCAAAAATACTCCACATTCCAACACGACACCCTGTCTAAGACATACTTGCAGTCAATGAAGTCATCTTGAACACCACTGTTACCAGCTTGTTTCACAGGACCGGTCTTCCCTGGCTAAGCTTTAAGCTTCCTGCCATGAAGCACCAATTACTTGTTCAAATAAATATTTACTGAGCACATATTACATGCCAGGTGCTGACCTAGAAAATGAGGATACAGTAAAAAACCGAAAAAGTCTAAATCCTCACACTCATGGAATGAATATACCAGTGGTAAAAGAAAATTCACAGATCGATGAATATATAATTTTCAGAGAGCAATAAATTCTTTTAGAGACAGTCTCACTCTGTTGCCCTGGACTAGAGTTCCATGGCATCATCAGACTCACAGCAACCTCAACTCCTTGGCTCAAGGGATCCTCTTGTTTCAGCCTCCCGAGTAGCTGGGACTACAGGCGCCCGCCACAACATTTTGCTCGTTTTTCTATATTTAGTAGAGACTGGGTCTAACTGGTGCTCAGGCTGATCTCGAACTCTAAGCTCAAGCAATTTACCTGTCTTGGCCTCTCAGAGTGCTAGGAAGCAACAAATGTTTAAAAATAAAACAAGATACAGGAGATAAGGATGATCTTATATGTGGGGAGGTATATTCTATTATACCTTCAATACCGTTATAACCATTGATTTGAAGTTTAAAAAAGAAAAAACATTTCTGGGTCCTACCCTCAGATAATCTGATTTAATCATTTGAGGGATGGGTTTAGAGGAGCATCTTTAAGGGGACTACAGTAATTCTAACTTACCACCAGGACTGAGACCTGCTAGTCTGCATGGTTTTGAAGGAGAAAAGACCCTTAGTTTGAAATCCAACTCTTACATATCATCCTTGTGACCTCAGAAAAGATATAATTTCTCTGAGTCTCAGTGCCTGCATCTGTAAAATGGGATAATAGTAATACATGCTTTGGGGGGGTTATTGTGAAAATTAAATGATATATGTAAAATATAGCAGAGTGTCAAGCACATGAAAAAGACTCAATAAGTGTTTGGCACCATTTACTCTTATCTCTACCAGTTAAAAATATGCACAGAAGCCAAAGCTGGTCCTTAGACAAGTTCCGATTGCCACATACAGTGTGGACCTATAACATGCTTTGTTGTTGTTTTGAGACAAAGTGGGTGCTACTGAGTGAGATCATTGCATTTTACTCCTTCCATGAGAAATACTTGAGTGAGCTGCCAACACTTAAAAAACCAAAGATGCTACATTAAAATTTGGCAACACTGCATGCTCACGGGGTGACAATTGCCTAGAGTCAAGGAGCTGCCACTTCTTTCAGGGGGATGCCCTCTCAAGTCCCCTACATCCCCCAGCATGCCCTACAGCTCTGTCCCCAAAACCACACCCAGACTTGGGCCCAGAACCAGTCCTACTTCATCAGCACGCTTGCCCCATTACGAAATATTTCCTGTCCCCAAGATTCTAAAGTAGGGAGAGCCTAGACTAGATAAAGGGCTTCATGTTTCAAGAAAAGTTGCCTCGCTCTGCAGGCTGCATCCTAACAGGTTCTGGACACAGAAATAGGAGCTTTGCAAATATCAACTCTTTGAATCCCACATTCAAAGGTACTTTCCATTATTACCATTGTCAAGGGTGAAGAAATAACCTTGGAGAAGATAAGCAACAGCCTTCAGTCCTCTACACAATAAATGGCAAAGTTGAATACAGAAATAGAACTGTCTGACCTCAGAGTAAAAACTTCTTACAGGCTGGGCGCCTGTGGCTCAAGCGGCTAAGGCGCCAGCCACATACACCTAAGGTGGTGGGTTCGAATCCAGCCCGGACCCGCCAAACAACAATAATGGCTGCAACCAAAAAATAGCTGGGCGTTGTGACGGGCGCCTGTGGTCCCAGCTACTTGGGAGGCAGAGGCAGGAGACTTGCTTGAGCCCAGGAGTTGGAGGTTGCTGTGAGCAGTGAAGCCATAGCACTCTACCCAGGGGGACAGCTTGAGGTTCTGTCTCAAAAAAAAAAAAGAAGAAGGTAGTTCACAACCCAAAATCATAGATAAAATATAACTAAAATATTCATAAGATAGATTTAGTGGTAAAGTCTATATGTCATTATATGTAGTGCTAAGATGGCTGTAATGTATTAAGTAGGGGAAAAGCAAGACAAAGGTGTTTGTATGATCTCACAGTTTTATTGAAAAATTACATATTTTTAATGTACAGAAAAGTACATTTATGTGACTGAGTATACAGAGAAAATGGGAGGAGACACCCAGCAAACTGACGACATTCACAACCTCTGTGCCTGCTGCAGACAGGTGTTTTGTTCTTCCACAGCCCATCGCTCCATCAGTTGTGAAGCGCCTGTCACAGGCTATGGATTATCTCAGACGCTCTCTACACTTCTGTGAAATAGAAGTGGTTTTATGTATGATCATGTTTCTACTAACAAGAGAAGTCATTTATGCTGTGGTGAAGCTTATAACTTATAGTTCTATACTGTTGGAATTTGATTTTGTGAACATGTATAATAATGGAAAATTTTAAATTTATATCTGATATTTAGAAATCCTTTTGCCATTTATAGCACCTCTCCCAGAATGCAAAAATGATAGCTTTAGAATGCAGTCATAAAAAATACTACATAAATGAAAGGGCAGACATTATCTATGAAAATCATCTGTGTGTGTTTTATATTTGATCTATTTTGCTCTGAAAATAGAAAGGGGTCTTCACTGGCACATATGCAGTGCCGTCTGCAGTGCCCCCCCTCCCTCTGCCATCTGGGTGCTGGTCCAGATATGAGCTGTGATGCCACAGCACTCTACCCAGGGCGATAGCTTGGGGCAGGGGAGTTGCCGTTTAGGTGGCATTTTGTCAATTGGCTAAATCTTAACATTTTAAAATGTAGAATGTTATCTTATGGATTAGCTAGGCTGAGGGGGGATGAAAGAGCATTCCACACATCAGCCAGGATGGAATTACAGGGGCTAGATGTACCTTCCTACCTGAAAGAACTAAAAACCAGACAGAATTTATAAAACAGGCTGGGGAAGTGCACTACCCCCTATAGCCTGCTACAGATCTGGAGCCTGCTGGAGCTTCTAGTGCCTTGAAGGCCTACATGAGACAGATAGGCCAAGCACTCCCTATCCATGCTAGTGAGAGCAATATTCTCTGGCCTCACTGCCTTGAGCTGGGATATCAGTCTTTTCCTGCCTCTGGACTCTAACTGAAACATCTGGTCTTCTTGGGCCTTGAGCCTGCCGGCTCAGACTGTAACTTATACCACTGGCCCTCCTGGGTCACCAGCTTACTGAGGGAGCTCCTCCAGCCTCCACAATGGCATGAACCCATTTCTTGTAATTTCTCTCTCCCCACCCCATACATACTGTGATTCTATTGGTTCTGTTTTTCTGGAGAACCCTGACTAATACAGCAGTTATGAACAACTTTGTGCTAGTAAAGACAACAAATTATATAAAATGAACATATTTGTTGAAAGACAAATTACCAAAGCTCACTCAGTAAGAATTTAAAAATTGACTTCATGAAATTGGACTTATAGTTAAAAACATAACCCACAAAAATTCCTTGCCTATTTCCTTGCCTGGATAACTTCACTGGTAAATTCTGTCAGATATTTCCGGAAGAAATAAAACCAATTATGCACAATCAGTTCAACTGAAGGAAATTTAATTCCAAAGTCATTTTATGGCACTACACCGATACCAAAACATCTCCCCAAAGACAAGAAAGTAAAACTGCATACCAGCATCATTCATGAACATATACCAGGAAGGGTTTTTCCTGGGAATGAAAAGCTGGTTTAATAATCCATGTCAGGCATCACATTAACAAACTAAAAAGAAAAAATTGCATAATTATTTCAGTAGATACAGGAAAACCATCTGGCAAAATCTAACTTACATTCAGCAATTATAAATAGAAAAGAACTGCCTTTGCCTACCAAAAAACCCACTCAGTGGTAAGTAAGTAAATGCTTTCTCCTTGTGAGATCAGAATCAGCGCACATCCTTTCAACATTTCCGTTTAACATTGCGTGTTGTAGACCAGCAACCAGACAAAAAGAAAAGATGTCCACATCGTCTTGGGGATCAAAAGGAACACAGAGTGAAGCTGTCAGAGCAAAGAAGTGATGTTGGCAAGGCTACAAGATACAGATCAATATATAAAAATAAATCATATATCTATGTATGTCCAATAAAATATTAAGAAATTGAATTTTTGGCTTGGCATCTGTGGCTCAAGTGTCTAAGGCACCAGCCACATACACCCAAGGTGGCAGGTTCGAATCCAGCCCAGCCCGCCAAACAACAATGACGGCTGCAACCAAAAAAAAAAGCTGGGCGTTGTGGCGGGCGCCTGTGGTCCCAGCTACTTGGGAGGCTGAGGCAGGAGACTCGCTTGAGCCCAGGAGTTGGAGGTTGCTGTGAGCTGTGATGCCATAGCATTCTACCCAGGGGGACAGTTTGAGGTTCTGTCTCAAAAAAAGAAATTGAATTTTCTTAAATATAGTATTTTAATGTTTCAAACTGGGATAAATCTGACAAGAGATATACAAGACTGTCTGCTAAAAACAATAGACTTTGATGAAAAATAAAGAGAAGACCTTTATAAAAAGATGTGTCGTGTTGTGGGTCAAAAAGCTCCATTATATCAGGCTCCCCGCTTTGCCAAGCTGACGTGTGAATGCAGTGCCTTTGTGGGTTGTGAGCTCTAGCCCTACACATAAAGCCCCAAACAAAATTTCTTGGAAAACAATATAGAATTTTTGCACCCTTCAAAGTGTTTTTACATGCGACGCTTAAGAGCTTTATGATCCATAAAGAAAAAGTTGATAAATTGGACTTCAGTGGAATTAAATATTTTGCTGTTCAAAAGATATAAGTAGCTGGGCATGGTGGTGGGCACCCAGAGTCCCAGCTGAAACAGGAGGATCATTTTAGCCCAGGAGTTCAAAGCTAGCCTGGGCAACACTGGGAAACCCTGTCTCTAGAAAAACAAAAGACATAGTTAAAAGTAATAAAAAGAGGCTTGGTGCCTGTGACTTAAGCGGCTTAAGGCACTAGCCACATACACCTGAGCTGGCGGGTTCGAATCTAGCCCAGGGCCTGCCAAACAACAATGATGGCTGCAACCAAAAAACAGTGGGTTGTTGTGGCAGGCGCCTATATTTCCAGCTACTTGGGAGGCAAAGGTAGGAGAATCCCTTGAGCCCAGGAGTTGGAGTTGCTGTGAGCTGTGATGCCACAGCACTGTACCCAGGGAGACAGCTTGAGGCTCTGTCTCAAAAAAAAAAAAAAAGTAATAAAAAGAGTGAGAAAATATTTGCAGATCATGTATCTGATAAAGAACCTGTAACCAGACTATATATTAAAATACTCTGCAAACAAAATGAGAAAACTGTTTTTTCAAAATGGACCAAAGATGTGAATACTTTACCAAAGAATGTATACAAATGGTAATAAACTTGCGAAAAGATGTTCATCATTAGTTGTTAGAGAAATACAAGACCACAATGAAATGGTACTATATACCTGTTAGAATGGCCAGAATTTAAGATGGACCATGTGAGTTTTGGCGAGCGTGTGGAGCCACTGGAACTTGCACCCTGCTGGTGGGGCTGGAGAGAGGCACCACTGGGGAAGCTGAAGGTGTACCTGCCACGTGCTCCAGCTGTTTCCTTCCTAGGTGTGTACCCTAGAGAGAGAAAAACATAGACAGACAGCAAAAGGCTCATATGTGAAGTTCATAGCTTCATTTGTAATTGTCAAAAACTGGAAATATCCAGTCTCCATCAGCAGGAGATGGACAAGCAGGTTGTGGTGTTCAGTGGAACCCTGTTCTGCAGTGAGGGGACAAGCCAGACGTGCACAGCACAGATGGGTCCTAGACAGTCTGTTACACTGCCTGAAAGAAGATCAAGAAGAGCAGGACTTCTGTGTGAAGTTCTAGGGCATGAAAACTGGTCACGGTGACAGCAGGGTCCCGTCACGAGGGCACAGGAAACTTCCAGATGGATGGGTCTGCTCATCATACACACTTCAAGTACATATGCCTTGTTCCAAGTTACATTCCACAAAGCTCACAGGACAGTAATAGGAGGTATGTTGGTATAATCTTCTGGACTAAAATTTGATAGTACGTGGAAAATTTTTAATGTGAAGACTTCTTGATGTACCAATTTTATAGATTCTAGAATTTATCCTATGAAAGCAAGTGATTGCACAAAGATATACATGTAAAGCTGTGAATTACAGCATTGTAATGGAAAAATCAAAAATTGAGTTGGTCCAGGAAAAAATTATATTTATGTCTGAAGACAGAAAACCAGTTCTTGTGCAGAATTTTTTTTTTTTGAAACAGAGCCTCAAGCTGTCCCCCCTGAGTAGAGTGCTATGGCATCACAGCTCACAGCAACCTCCAACTCCTGGGCTCAAGCGAGTCTTCTGCCTCCGCCTCCCAAGTAGCTGGGACCACGGGTGCCCGCCACAACGCCTGGCCATTTTTTGGTTGCAGCCATCATTGTTGTTTGGTGGGCCCGGGCTGGGGATTCGAACCCGCCACCTTAGGTGTATGTACGTGGCTGGCGCCTTAGCCGATTGAGCCACAGGCCACAGGCGCCGAGCCTTTTTTTTTTTTTAAGAGAGAGTCTCACTTTGTCACCCTCAGTAGAGTGCTGTGGCATCACAGCTCACAGCAACCTCCAACTCCTGGGCTCAAGCGAGTCTTTTGCATCTGCCTCCCAAGTAGCTGGGACCATAGGTGCCCGCTACAACGCCTGGCTATTTTTTTTTTGGTTGCAGCCATCGTTGTTTGGTGTGCCCAGGCTGGATTCGAACCTGCCACCTTAGGTGTATGTGGCTAGCGCCTTAGCCACTTGAGCCACAGGCACTGAGCCGTTGTATAGAATCTTGAATGTAGTTGATAGGCAGTGCTGATGCTTTGCACTCTCTGAAGGGTATATGAGGTTCTGTGGAGAGCAGGGAAGGGGACCCTTAGATGGGCCAGCAGGAAGGATGTGCCCAGGGAAGACACATTAATAAAGTAATAGTCCTTTATTTTGGTTTCATAATCACAAAAATTAGTTTTTGTTTAAAAGCAAGTACAGGCTCGGTGCCTGTGGCTCAATCGGCCAAGGCGCCAGCCACATACACCTAAGGTGGTGGGTTCGAATCCCCAGCCAGGGCCTGCCAGACAGCAATGATGGCTGCAACCAAAAAATGGCCGGGCGTTGTGGTGGGCGTTGTGGTCCCAGCTACTTGGGAGGCAGAGGCAGGAGACTCGCTTGAACCCAGGAGTTGGAGGTTGCTATGAGCTGTGATGCCATGGCACTCTACCCAGGGGGACAGCTTGAGGCTCCATCTCAAAAATAAATAAATAAATAAATAAAAGCAAGTACAAAAGAAGCATGGCCCTTTGTAGCAGATTTTTGTCAGATACTTTCTATTCTCATTATGTTTCAAAGGGTCTGACCTGTGACCCATCTGTAGAGCTGATAAGTGGATGTTAAGTATAATAAGTAGACATTTATGTTTGCTCTTTAAACCAGTGTAAACACAAAACTTGTCTTTTAACCATTTTTTTGCATGATAATTTCTAGAGCAGGAAAACCATAAAGGACCAAAGTAAACATGGAACAAAGAAGTGTGCTGGTGGCCAGGATCTTCCTGGGGTGGAGGCGCTGACTGTGGAGACGGGCACTCTGGGTATGTGTCTGTGAGGCTGGGAGCAGTTGGAGGGCCCTGCCTGGCATGTCCCACCTCCCTCCATCTTTTCAGCTTTAGGGCATTTCAGGGTTCCCTTGGTCAAGTGGGGATCCATTTAGGTTTTATTTTACTTGACAGGAGAAAGCTGTCACATGGCAGTAACAGCAGTCAGGGGAGAGGTGTGTTCTCACCTTGGCTACAGACTCAGAGTTTTAGGGTAGATACTTTGAAAAGACTTAGAGTGTGGACTTTTTTGTCATGTTCTCTTTTGAGATATAAACATTTTAAAATCATGTCTCTCTACCATATAGAAGGTAGAATTATATATTGAATGACCAGTTTTTTCCCTCTCAGAAATCTAAGTTATCAAAGGGAGGGCTTGGTTCTCCTCATTCTGTGGCCACCCTGAAGGGCTACTCTGCTTTAGCCTTTAACTCGGCTATCCTGATACCTGGCCCAGGCAAAGATGTGTGCCACAGCTGCACCTAACTGAAACTGTCTCTCTACTTTGAATGCAGTCAATGAAATTCCAGCCACTAAAGCAAAAGAGAAGGAATTTTTCAATCCAGTGCTAAATGAAAATCAGAAGTTAGCAGTTAGAAGGATTCTGAGTGGGGATTGCCGCCCGCTCCCGTATGTTCTCTTTGGACCTCCTGGGACTGGAAAGACGGTGACAATAATAGAGGCTGTCCTGCAGGTGAGGTGGCGCTGTGAGTGCTATGGTTCCTGCTACAGAGTGTGCCTGTGTCTTGAGGAAGCAGGAGTTTAAATAGCAGGATTAGAAGTTGTAAGGAGCTTGAGAAATCTCAGTGATTTCATAATACTTAGTTAAGGGTTTTTTTAATATACATAGATTTTAAAGGCATATTTCAGAGATTTAGAAGAAAATGTCGTTTTTAGAGTAGTAAACTATTTCATTGAAATGTTGCCACAGAGAAGTTACATAGTAGCCAGAGCCTCCATTCTGCAGACATTTTGGGCAACTCCATTTATATTTGAAATTTATGGAAAATACTGTGCCCTGTGCTCCTCAACTCATGATGGCCATAGCACAACAGTGGTCCTATTGTTAGTCAAGGAGCACTGAATGCATGTTGCTCTCACATTGTCTTAAGTCAACGGCCATTAGCATTCAGTACCGTGGGCTGTGCCTGCGCTGCCCAGTGTGTGTGAGAGTAAATCTGATTGGGCTTCTGTCTGAGGAAGTGGTTTAGAGTCTTGGAGGGCTCAGAGAACTTCCCACCCCAGCTCAGGTGTCGGCAGCAGAGTGATAAGGCTGACTGTCCCTTTGACTTCACGTGGGCCAGTGTCTCGGAGACATCGGGATCTACACTGCAGCCACGCAGCCAAGTCCCTGTAAATGAGCCTATGCAGTGGGGCATTTGACTTATGGTTTTACTCTGCAGGGTCAATGTTTATAACCCTTGATCTCTCTTGTGTCTTGGATTAAAGGTACATTTTGCTTTGCCAGACAGTCGGATTTTGGTCTGTGCACCCTCAAACAGTGCTGCTGACCTTGTATGTTTGCGGCTGCATGAAAGCAAGGTACTGAGGCCAGCAGCCATGGTCCGTGTGAATGCCACCTGCAGATTTGAGGAGGTGAGTGGGGGGGTCATCACTAGGACCATCTCTGGAGAGCAAGACAAGCCAAGGGGAGGAACCACACAAGGTCATTTGAGAAACTGCTCTGCCGTGCATGACTCTGCCAAATGCGAGAGTTTTATTCCTGAATATTTTATTTCATCTCACACACTCTGTGGGCATTTTTAGCTTTGTTAAATTCTCTTTTTTTTTTTTTTTTTTTTGAGACGGAGCCTCAAGCTATCCCCCTGTGTAGAGTGCTATGGCATCACAGCTCATAGCAACCTCCAACTCC